>JAPXFY010007389.1:7500-10852 GCA_030674185.1 Monoplex corrugatus | reverse complement strand
TGGGGTGCAGGGTCAAGGGTTTAAGTTTCGCGGTGGGTGGATAAGGTGCGGGAGTCAAAGGGTTGATTTGCAGTCGGTGGATAGGGTGAGAGAGTCAAAGGGTTAAGTTTTTGCGTTGGCAGATAGGGTGCAGGATCAAAGAGTTCAGTTTTCGCAGTAGGTGGATAGAGTGCACAGGAGTCAAATGGGTTAACACGGAGGAAACTAAAAACACGGGGACAGGAGGATTACATCATCGGGAGGACATGCCAGACAGACAGTTACGCCAGACGGTCTCCCTGTATATGTTTCTCGCTGTAAACATGTATGTATATTTGTGTCACGTCACAGCAGGAGATATGCGGGGGTGAGGGTGGGGGACCTTATACACGATAGTGTGAGTTCGCGCAACAAACACGTCTGATAGATAACTGATTTCTGTTCCTACTCCTCCCTTCCCCCCCCACCCCGACACATACACGCACGAAACATACAAACAAACAAACAAACACACACACACACACACACAACCCACACACACACAACACACACACACACACACACACACACACACACACACACACACACACACACACCACACACACACAGACACACACACACACACATACCAAAACACACTTTCCTATACGTGCGTATATATGTGTGTGTGTGTGTTTTTGCGTATTGTGTGCGTGCTCATGATTTTTTTGTTAGCCTGTCAAAAAGTCCTATAGCGAATTACCTTTAAAAATGCTATTTCACTTGTTCACTGTTATAGTTAGTCAATTCTTGGTTTTATTTTTTATTCATTTCTTCTGAAATTTATCAATTTTGTTTGTTACTTAAGTTAGTTTATTTAAATCGTTAATTATGGTAACGTTATTTGTTAGTTTTACCTTCCCCCCCTCAAAAACAGTTGTTTTCTGGATCATCTTTTCTCAAAACCAAAATTGACAATTTTCAAACATCCTCTTCAACTCCTCCTCTATCACCCCCCCCCCTTTCTTTTGTTTTTGTTTTTTGTTTTTTGTCTAAAATCACTTTAGTGAATAGACATTAAATCAAAGACCACCACCACACACACTCACACACACACACACACACACACTCACACACACACACACACACATACACACACACATACACACACATACACATTTCACACACATACAACACACACACACACACACACACACACACACACACACATACACACACACCACACACACACACACACACACACACACACACACACTAAAACCAAAACAAAACAAAAATCCAACACCACCAATGTCTGCCAACAGCAACAATGCTTCATGCCTCCTCCACACCCCCCCAAACACCCCCCCCCCCACTACCTCACCGTGTTTTGTTGGCAACAGTCGTCTGCCCCAGGTTCCCTGCTTTCAGGTGCAAAACACGTTTTTATCAGAGCCACCGTTTAGTTTAAATCACGTTAAATTCCCGGTTCAAGATGGTCGGGTTTTTATGAGGGAAGAAAAATTAGAGCACCTAGTCACAACAGGAAAGCTGGAGGGAAAGACAGCACCAGGTAGACCCAGGGAGAAAGTATTGGACGGACTTGCAGACTGGCTGAGGACGGAGAGGGTGGAAGATGTGCTTGCAGCGACAAGGGATAGATTTGTATGGAGGGCCATGATCGCCAACGCCATGTGGAGGGCTCATGATGATGATGATGATGATGATGATGATGGTGGTGGTGGTGATGATGATGATGATGATGGTGGTGATGATGATGATGATGGTGATGATGATGATGGTGGTGATGATGATGATGATGATGGTGGTGATGATGATGATGGTGATGATGATGATGATGATGATGGTGATGATGAAAATGCTCGTGTCCAGACCCAGAGACGACCACGATTACACTGGATAGAGAGAGTGGCAGAGACTTTTTTTTTTTTTTATTGTTACTGTTATTTTTGTTTAAAGCCCAGCCGACTGCGTAGAACCGTATCAGGGCTATAACCGTTTCAAAACATACACAATACTTCATCAGGAGAAAAAAAAACGAAAAAATTAATTACACATATCAATGCATTCGAGCACATAATCTAAGGAGATGCCTCAGGCGTTTACCACTCCGTCCAATTGATCACACAGGGAATTAAAAAAATATACCCGATTACAAATTTAAAGTTTAACTGAAGGAAACCAAAACATACATAAAAATGGGCCTAAATTACATAAAATTGCTTCCGCATATCTCGCTTCCCTAGAGCCAAAAATGCACTTAATACATGTACCCAATCATCAATCCTAAGAGAAAGTACATAAGACTTTATCAAACACATACAGGTGAATGGACCAGCAAGGCAGAAAATGATAGGAAGAAATGGCAGAAAGCAAAGGAGGAAGAAAGAAACAAAGAGAGAAACACAAAAGAGGAAATTTCTGGCACAGAATTTCCAGAAGGTGGGGATACTATTTCTACTGAAAGAGCCTCCGGCATCCCCACAGAAAGCTAAGGAACAAGGCAGAAACAAAGAGAGTGACAGAAAAGAGGAAAATTCCTAGCACAGAATTTCCAGGTGGGGATACTATTTATACTGAAAGAGTCCCCAGCATCCCCACAGGGGGGGGGGGGGGAGGGGGGGAGAGATGCCATGTGATGGATAAGATCCAAAAACTGATCAAGGGATAAGCCCTGTAGATGCACTTAAGCCTTACATGCTGGCAATGTTTTGAGGTCTTACTTAGTGTAGGGGTTCTGTGTCTATCCCTGTATTTAGTCTGTCTATCCCTGTATTTAGTCTGTCTATCCCTGTATTTAGTCTGTCTATCCCTGTATTTAGTCTGTCTATCCCTGTATTTAGTCTGTCTATCCCTGTATTTAGTCTGTCTATCCCTGTATTTAGTCTGTCTATCCCTGTATTTAGTCTGTCTATCGCTGTATTTAGTCTGTCTATCCCTGTATTTAGTCTGTCATCGAAACAACTTGGATTACGTTGTAGATAAGTGCATCTCTTCATCTGCTGTACGCCAAACAAACACTAAAAAGGGGGAGCCAATATGATGGCATAGTACCAACAGAACAAGATTGAGGCAGCCGAGATGTGGGTTTTCAGAAGAATGTTGAGAGTTCCATGGACAGCAAAAAAAACAAAAAACAACAACAACAAACGAGACAGTCTTGATGGAGGCAGACACAAGAAGATCATTCATAAGGAAGATTAGGAAAAGACAGGCAACATTTATAGGCCATTTTATGAGGAAAGGGGAATTGGAGAACCTGGTCACAACGGGAAAGCTGGAGGAAAGAGAGCACCAGGTAGACCCAGGGAAAAATATTGGACGGACTTGCGGGGTGGCTGAGGACGGAGAGGGTGGGAGATGTGCTTGCAGC
>JAPXFY010007388.1:0-10854 GCA_030674185.1 Monoplex corrugatus | reverse complement strand
TGTTTCCCTCCTGCTTTGTAGAACGTTGTCATAGCAATTGGTGCGTTTGGGGTCATGGTTTTTTCGTTAACCACGTCTGTGATCACTTTCAGAACTTGGTTGTGCCTCCATGTATACCTTCCTTGGGCTAGCGCTACTTTGCAAGAGCTTAGGACATGTTCCACTGTTTGTTTCTTCTGACAGAGCGGACATGCTGGGTCGTCTGATTTCCCCCATTTCACTAAGTTTGCATTCGAGTGGAGCAGGTCATATACAGATCTGAGGAGGAAGCTTATCCTTAGAGGAGCCATGTGCCACATATCGTTCCAGCTGAGACTTCTTTGGAGTGCACTGTCCCATGTTGTCCATTGCCCCTGTTGACCTTGCTGGACTGCCTTCTGCACTCTTTTGACATCTTCTTCTTCCTTCAACTCCTGTATGATCATGTCTCTTTTTTCCTTCCCTTTGGCTTTGGACCACCACTGCATTTTTGTTGCTCCCAGTCCCTGTCTGTTGGTTTGCGTGTGTCCAATTATTTCTTTGATGCTGAGGTTTCTCTTGGCATTGTTTACAGCCTCTTGGACTTTCCACTTTCTGCCAGTTCTCAGCTTTGGATGAACTGATCTGACGATATTGTCTTCCGATTCCTCCAGCATGCTCAACAGTCTTGCTTTTCCAACTTTGTATTCCTCCACTATGGATTTGAGAGGTAGCTTCAGCATTGCTTGACGACAGTAGAATGCAACATCAGTGAGACCAGGTGGGACACCGAGCCATTTTCTTGTGTATTTGTTGATTTTGGCTTCCATTGCTTCGACTGTGCTGGTGCAAATGTCATAGATTAGCAGTGGCCACAGCAGCTTTGGTATCAGCATGAACTGTAGACACCAGACTTTGTATTTGCCTGGCAGTCCGCAGTTATCTATTTTCTTCAGGCCTTCTTCTGCTGTTTGCTTGGTTTCACATCCCCTTTGTGTGTCTTTCAGGGAGTCATCATACCATCTTCCGAGACTTTTTACTGGCTCTTCTGTGACAGTGGGGATGGCTTGGTTGGCTACCGTGAATTTGACTGAATCTGCCACTTTTCCTTTTCGCAGTGAGAGACTTCGGGATTTCTTAGGTTTGAACCTCATTCTTGAAGAGGCCACCAGCTCATCCAGCTGCTTTAAGATTTGGTGTGTCTCTTCCTCATCCGTGGACAAGACTGTTGTGTCATCCATGAAAGCTTTCAGAGGAGGCATCTGGTATCCATCTCCCAGATTCACTGGACCTGAACTCTTCATTGCAGCTTTCAAGATGACTTCCATTGCCAACACGAACAGTATGGGAGAGATTGCACAGCCCATTGCAATGCCCACCTCTAGGTCTATCCAGTCCGTGGTGTATTCTTTGGTAGAGAACCGCATTGAGAACCCTTGGAAATACTTCCTCAGCATTGTTCGGATGTTTTCTGGGATGTGATACATTTCAAGAGCCAGCTGGATCATATCGTGTGGAACTGATCCATATGCATTCGCCAGATCAAGCCAAACTACGTCAATGTCTCTCTTGTCTGTTCTTGCTTTTTGGATGGCATCCCAAATCAACGTGGCATGTTCCAAGCATCCAGGCATTCCTGGTATGCCTCCCTTTTGGACTGACATATCCAGATACTTGTTTTCAGTCAGGTATTTTGTCAATCTTGCTGCCATAACAGAGAAGAATATTTTCCCCTCGACGTTCAGAAGTGATATTGGCCTGAACTGATTGATGCTGCTGGAGTTCTGCTCCTTCGGAATGTACACTCCTTCAGCTCTCATCCATTGGTCGCTGATCTTCTGGTTCCTCCATGCTGATCGAATCATCTTGTGGAGCCACTCGAGCACTTTTGGGCATTTCTTGTAGAGCAGGTATGGTATTCCGTTTGGTCCAGGTGCTGACTTGGCTCTGGCTTTCTTTACTACGTTCTTCACTTCATCCAGTGTTGGTGGTTTGTTATTGAATTTTCCTTCTGGCGCTGCAGGCCAAACCAGATTCTGGATTTCAAGTGGTGCCTCGCGCTGAGAATCGGAATATGTTTCTCTGAGATGCTGCTCTAGGGTTTCCTTGCCCACTGTGAGAGTCCCTGATTTGGGTTGTTCAAACAGCTTTCTTGCAAAGTCAAAGGGATCTTTGAAGAAACGATCTTGAGTCTTCTTCTTTTTGCTCTTTCTTCGCCTTGCTGATTCCACTTTGCTGAGAGCATTGTGTTTGGCCTTCAGATCTTTCCAGAGTTCCAGGAGCCTTTGCTTCTCGAATTCTGAGGCAGTTTTCATTCGCTTTTTAAGCTTCCTTTTCTCCCTCCGGATGCTCTCCATCTGTTGCTGTCTTCTGGATTTCTGGGGAGGCGTTTTTGTCTTTGGCTGCTTCACTCCATAAGTGTCCCTGCAGATAGAGTATATGATGTCTCCGTATGTGTCAAGTTTGTGTTCCAGCGTACTGTTCCCTATTAGCGCATTCAGCTTAAGGACAAGTTCCTCATCTAATTTCTCCCATTGTTCTTTTGCACCGGCAGGCAGCAAATTGAGTTTTCCACGTTTGGCGTTAAGAGCTTGTGCAAAATCCGCATCAGAACCGTCAGCGTGGATGTCCTTGGCACTAAGATCTTCTTCTCCCCCAACCTGAATTATTTCTGGAGCACACTGCGCCATCTGTAGTGGGTCAGCTGCTGTGTCTTCCCAGCCCTCTGTGTTGATGTCTGAAGCTTTCAGATGTCTTAATGTGGCAAGCAGATCTCTTGCCTGAGACTTGTTCAATGTAAAATATCTCATTTGGGATATATCCATCTGCCACATGGTGAACCAGCTCAGCCTGTGTTGTCTGAACAGTGTGTGTATGGTAGGGAGACCAGTGCATGCATAAAGCCTGGGCGTTTGGTATTTTGTCACTCCATTTGATGCTGAGGCAGCACATATACAAATCGTTCAGCTTTTATTCGCTGCCATACATTAGAGTGTTGATGATACAGGGTTTGTACACTGCCATTTTGGTTGGAGTTGTCAGCTTTGGTAACTTGATGCGAACACAGACTTGGCCTGAGGTTGTTGCAGTCATGCCAACGCGCGTGTTGATATCAGCATAGGGGGTCAGATTATTGTTCATGGTGGACCCAAGGTATGTGAACTGGTGGACGACATAAAGTTCGTAGTTGTCAGTGGTGATGACACGTGGGGTTTCTATGTCTTGGCTGAGCACGTTTTTCTTTTTCAGGCGGATGGACAGACCAAAGCCTGAGGCTAAGGAAACATTTGACTTTTATGTTGCAGGGTCTTGAGTGCACAGTTCTAAATAAATATATGTGAAATCTTCTTGTTGTTTTGCAAGTTCTGTGCATTTGTTCTCTGTGCACCTGTCTTGTTTTCTTAATTTTACTTTGATGTGTTTCTAACAGTGCTTTGTTCATACAACTGTAACAGCAAATTTTGCAATGATGATTATAGTGGAGAAAAAACAAATAAGCACATAGAGTGGGATATGTGGTCAACAAGGTCATCTGGAAAGCTGTACTGGAAAACCACCCTGGCAGGATTGTAAGCATGTTCCTGGTAGCGAAACCATTCAGCATCACCATGTTGCAAATTTATGGTCCTAAGTCAGACTAGACGATGATAAGGATGATGAAATCTACACCCATCTTCTAAAGATATCGAAAAAGTTGAGAAGAAAGACAACCTCATTGTTCTGATATCTCTGCCTGTGGGGAAATGATGGAGAATTTTCTGATCTTCCAGGTCAACATGTGTGCAGACCTGTTCTACGCAAATCAATCACTAACGTTTTACATTTTTTTGAAACAGTGAGTACCAAACGATTTTCCTCACAAAAGCTGACCTATCTCCCAACCTTCTCCTCCATACAATGACTCATTCCCATCTGACAATAGGCCTGTCCTTGTGGTACATAATATCACCCGAATATTTCATGATAAGCACAGACTTGATATCTGATCTACAGTCATTAGCAAATGGGGTAAGTAACAGGGTAGACAGGACGCACCCTCGGAGGTGCTTGTGCTCAAGACCAGTTTCTCAGACATATGATCGTTGGGTCTTAACACCCAGGTCCTCTTCAAAACAAAGTCTGAGATTCGTCTACTCACCAGAAGGCAGACAGGTTTTCACCAGTTTATCCTATAACCTCCGAGGTGCATTACTGTTAAATGCGGATGAGAAGTCCAGAATAAGACACATGCGTAAGATATGGGTTTTTGGAGGTGTTGGAGGATATAATGACAGAGACACCACCATCCACATATCTATTCAATTTATGATCTAACTGTAAGAGGTCAACTGGGATCTGGTGACAGCTTCAGAAACTATGATCTAACTGTATGGGGTCAACTGGGATTTGGTGACAGGTTCAAAAACAATGATCTAACTGTAAGTAGAAACCAGAAAAAAAACACGAAAGAAGAATGCGAACGCGTATTTAATACAACAAGACAAGACAGGCGCAAATTCAAGGCCAACTGGCCTTTGTCAAGCGTAAGATTACAAACAAACAAACACCAGATACAAAAATTATGAGAAAAAAAACCTGAAACTTCCCTGCTGCTGTGTCCAGTGTGAGAAAAGGAATCACATTGGACACAGCAGCAGGGAAGTTTCAGGTTTTTTTTCTCATAATTTTTGTATCTGGTGTTTGTAATCTTACGCTTCACACATGCCAGTTGGCCCAACATTTGCCCCTGTCTTGTCTTGTTGTATTAAATACGCGTTCGTATTCTTCTTTCGTGTTGTTTTGTCTGGTTCCTGTTTGCTTGAAAGCGGGCAGTCACACTTGTTTTAGATAACTGTAAGTAGGTCAACTGGATTTGATGACAGCTTCAGAAACTGGGTTCAGCCCTCTGGTGGGCCACTGCTTTGAGCTTTAGTTCCTGCAGGCTGGCAGAGCCATAAACTCAGTAATGTCTTGAGTTCAGTTGCAGCCTGTAACATAACTTGCCTGTTCGCTGCCCATCTTAGATGCTCCAATTCTTAAGGTGGTGTCAGCTTTGTTTTTCTATGTAATGCTGATCTCTCCCAGGATCTGATATCTTGAGTGCAGCCCCCAGCCCGAGCCATTAACAACTGGTCTGTTTACTGCACATCTTAAATTAATGCTTCAATCGTATTCTGGTGGTGGTGTCAGCTGAGTGTTTCATAGGTCCTGCTCTTTCTCCACACTTCCCAATTTCAAGACTGCAACAGCATTGGATTTTGTGCATACTCAAGGGGTCTGACAGATGATATGGTTGGAACGCATATGGAATTGTTTGAATACCATAATCCATCTTGCAGGAACTCCAAACCCCACAAACTCAATAAACAGGTAAGGAGGGAGGGAGGGAGAGGGGGAAAGAGATATAGAGAAGGGAAAAGAGAGAGGGAGATAGAGAGGTAGAGAGGGAAAAAGAGAGAGAGGGAGGGAAAGAGAAAGAAGAGTGATAAAGAGAGAGAGTAAGAGAAAGAAAGCAAGAGAGAGAGAGAAAGAGAGAAAGAAAGCAAGAGAAAGAGAGACAGAAAGAGAGAAAGAAAGAAAGAAAGCAAGAGAGAGATAGAAAGAGATAGAAAGAGAGAGAGAGAGAGAGAGAGAGAGAGAGAGAGAGAGGAGAGAGAGAGAGAGAGAGAGAGGGAGAGACGCTCACGTATACACACACACTCACACACTTGCAATAAGATATGGCTGTACCTTTTTGTCTTCATGGTAATGCGTCCTCCCTTAATTGCTTTTTGTATCCTTTGCTTATATTTCAGTGTTTTTGCAATGATCTATTTTCTGCTTTTTAAGACACTGAGAGTAGCAATAGCAAATATGTCACATTGTTTATTTTTTTATATCTCTACTGTTGGAAAATGTAGTTTCATCTCTCTGTCTCTCTCTCTCTCTTTCTCTCCCCCTCTCTCTCCCCTCTCTCTCCCTCTCTCTCTCCTGTCTCTCACTCTCCCCTTTGCTACCATTCTTTGGGAAGAATTCAACTGGCATTTATCTGTCTGTCTCTGTCTCTCTGTCTCTGTCTTTCTGTGTCTGTGTGTCTCTGTCTGCCTGTCTGTCAATCTGTCTGTCTGTGTCTGTCTGTCACCTCTGTCTGTCTCGCATGTCTCTCTCTTTGTTGTGGTGAAATGTGCTTACAAGACATACTTGCAAATCAGTTGAGGACATTTAGCAATACTGGTGCCAGATATTAACTCTGATCCCTGTAACACAACATTACTAACTATGAGATGCGTTGTTTGAAAAGAGATGTCACCAAAGTCAAATGTCACATAATCAGAAACACGATGATTAGAGAAAAAGCGAGAAAGACTTCAGTCCACTGTCACATTCATCAAGAGAAAATTAGAAATTAACGTGATTTGCCCATTAGACCAGAATACGATCCCACAGACTGGTTCAACGCTCTTACAACAAAGCCTGGATGGATGGTATGAAAGACACCTTGACTTTTCACTGTATTTGTCCACTTCAGGTCTTTCAGCTCAATGCTGTGTGTCAACTCTTTCTCCCTGTGACCCCAGCATACTGGTACCAGATATGGACTCTGAGCCTTGAAGTTCAAAATTACTAACTAAGAGATGCCTTGTTTCAAAAGTGATGTCAACAAAATCAAATGTAACACAATCATAAACACCAAGATAAGAGAAAAGGGTAGAACGAATTCAGACATTCATCAAAATCAAATCATGTGGTTTGTCCATTGACCAGAACGCGATCCCACTGGTTGGCACAACACTCTTACAACACAACAAAATGTGGGTTTAAAGTGAGAAGCAGACCAAGGAAGACATGGGTGGATGGTATGAAGGAAACTTTGACTTTACACGGTATTTGTCCACTTCAGGTCTTCCAGCTCAATGCTGTGCGTCAACTCCTTCTCCCTGTGACACAAATGATGGTATAGTTTGAAGAAAAAACAGAAAACAAGGTTGGTTGGTTGGTTAGTTTACTTGTTGGTTGAATGTAAAATGATTGGTTAGTTGTATCATTTGTTGATCAGCTGCTCGTTTCTTCATGTGTTTCCTTATTTGTTCACACATGCATGCACGCACAAAGCACACTCACGCTCACAGACACACGCACAAATAGGAGAGAGAGAGAGAGAGAGAGAGAGAGAGAGAGAGAAGAGGAGAAAGAGAGAGAGATAGAGAGAGAGAGAGGATCAAGTCATTTCAACATGTGCCATTTTATGTAAAAGTACAGATTTTGTACTTCTGAAGGTCACAATGACCTTGAATACCTTTCTGTTGAAATAAACTTTGACGTTTATTACGAACAATAATAACCTGTTACAACAGTGAAAACAAATATTTGATATTGTCAGAATTTTTTTTAAAGTGCTTTTTCTTTGCTGATTTGAGGAATCTTTTCTGGTCTGTGTGACCTTGCCCTTGGTGCCTTATCTTCCAAACTTATCCAGTCCTCAACAGTTCACAGCCATAACCAATATTTGGTGATGATCCACCTATAAAGAGTGGAGAACATGTCATTTAAACATGTGCCTCTTTGTGTCTCTGTCTCTGCCTATCTGTCTGTCTGTCTGTCTGCCTCTTTGTCTTTGTCTCTCTGTCTCTTTGTCTCTGTCTGTCTGTCTCCTTTCTCTGTCTCGCCTGTCTCTCTCTTTGCTGTGGTGAAACATGCTGACAAGACTACTGGCAAATGAGTGGAGGACATTTAGCAGGTAACGTTGAATATCTCAGGCTACTGAAGGTCTTCTTATCTAACACAGCATGCCCTCCACCGTTGAGGATCACTGCAGAAGAACAAATAGTTTTCACCCTGTTTTGGTAAACATTCTGCTCAAGAAATGCATTCAGATGTCTGCTTCAAAGAATGGATGATAACACAGAGAAGTAAAGTACACAGCAAGCAAGTAGAAAAGTGAACTCTTCCCTGAGCCTTTGTATATCATCTTGTCACTCAGTTATTATCTGACATTACTCTAGCTGACAGAACACGCTGGCATTGAAACAAACCCAGGGAATAGTTTCAATCGTGTGATTAGTAGTGCTATGGAAAACACATGATTTGATAGAACAACATTGGATAATGTTTGATATCTGCAATGCAAAAGCAAGATTTTATTCAAGAATATGACTGAGCATTTTAAACGCTGAATGGTATCAAAATAAAAATAAATAATATAAGCAAATAAATAAATAAATGTTAGTAGTAGGCCTCCATCAGTCGGCGTCGACTATGATTGATGTGTCCTGGTGTCATTATCAAGTCGAGTTGATGCCTCTGGAACAGCGTCGGTTGTGGCTGGTAAGACCGATGCGGGAAAGGAAGTCTCTGCGATATTAGATGTATGTAAGGATGCTGGCCATGGGATTGCCTTCACAAAAACGTGCTTTCCACCTTGCTGTCTTTTCATTAACTAAGATCTTCTTCTCCCCAACCTGAATTATTTCTGGAGCACACTGCGCCATCTGTAGTGGGTCAGCTGCTGTGTCTTCCCAGCCCTCTGTGTTGATGTCTGAAGCTTTCAGATGTCTTAATGTGGCAAGCAGATCTCTTGCCTGAGACTTGTTCAATGTAAAATATCTCATTTGGGATATATCCATCTGCCACATGGTGAACCAGCTCAGCCTGTGTTGTCTGAGCAGTGTGTGTATGGTAGGGAGACCAGTGCATGCATAAAGCCTGGGCGTTTGGTATTTTGTCACTCCATTTGATGCTGAGGCAGCACATATACAAATCGTTCAGCTTTTATTCGCTGCCATACATTAGAGTGTTGATGATACAGGGTTTGTACACTGCCATTTTGGTTGGAGTTGTCAGCTTTGGTAACTTGATGCGAACACAGACTTGGCCTGAGGTTGTTGCAGTCATGCCAACGCGCGTGTTGATATCAGCATAGGGGGTCAGATTATTGTTCATGGTGGACCCAAGGTATGTGAACTGGTGGACGACATAAAGTTCGTAGTTGTCAGTGGTGATGACACGTGGGGTTTCTATGTCTTGGCTGAGCACGTTTTTCTTTTTCAGGCGGATGGACAGACCAAAGCCTGAGGCTAAGGAAACATTTGACTTTTATGTTGCAGGGTCTTGAGTGCACAGTTCTAAATAAATATAAGTGAAATCTTCTTGTTGTTTTGCAAGTTCTGTGCATTTGTTCTCTGTGCACCTGTCTTGTTTTCTTAATTTTACTTTGATGTGTTTCTAACAGTGCTTTGTTCATACAACTGTAACAGCAAATTTTGCAATGATGATTATAGTGGAGAAAAAAACAAATAAGCACATAGAGTGGGATATGTGGTCAACAAGGTCATCTGGAAAGCTGTACTGGAAAACCACCCTGGCAGGATTGTAAGCATGTTCCTGGTAGCGAAACCATTCAGCATCACCATGTTGCAAATTTATGGTCCTAAGTCAGACTAGACGATGATAAGAATGATGAAATCTACACCCATCTTCTAAAGATATCGAAAAAGTTGAGAAGAAAGACAACCTCATTGTTCTGATATCTCTGCCTGTGGGGAAATGATGGAGAATTTTCTGATCTTCCAGGTCAACATGTGTGCAGACCTGTTCTACGCAAATCAATCACTAACGTTTTACATTTTTTTGAAACAGTGAGTACCAAACGATTTTCCTCACAAAAGCTGACCTATCTCCCAACCTTCTCCTCCATACAATGACTCATTCCCATCTGACAATAGGCCTGTCCTTGTGGTACATAATATCACCCGAATATTTCATGATAAGCACAGACTTGATATCTGATCTACAGTCATTAGCAAATGGGGTAAGTAACAGGGTAGACAGGACGCACCCTCGGAGGTGCTTGTGCTCAAGACCAGTTTCTCAGACATATGATCGTTGGGTCTTAACACCCAGGTCCTCTTCAAAACAAAGTCTGAGATTCGTCTACTCACCAGAAGGCAGACAGGTTTTCACCAGTTTATCCTATAACCTCCGAGGTGCATTACTGTTAAATGCGGATGAGAAGTCCAGAATAAGACACATGCGTAAGATATGGGTTTTTGGAGGTGTTGGAGGATATAATGACAGAGACACCACCATCCACATATCTATTCAATTTATGATCTAACTGTAAGAGGTCAACTGGGATCTGGTGACAGCTTCAGAAACTATGATCTAACTGTATGGGGTCAACTGGGATTTGGTGACAGGTTCAAAAACAATGATCTAACTGTAAGTAGAAACCAGAAAAAAACACGAAAGAAGAATGCGAACGCGTATTTAATACAACAAGACAAGACAGGCGCAAATTCAAGGCCAACTGGCCTTTGTCAAGCGTAAGATTACAAACAAACAAACACCAGATACAAAAATTATGAGAAAAAAAACCTGAAACGTCCCTGCTGCTGTGTCTAGTGTGAGAAAAGGAATCACATTGGACACAGCAGCAGGGAAGTTTCAGTCTTTTTCTCATACTTTTTGTATCTGGTGTTTGTAATCTTACGCTTCACACATGCCAGTTGGCCTAACATTTGCCCCTGTCTTGTCTTGTTGTATTAAATACGCGTTCGTATTCTTCTTTCGTGTTTTTTTGTCTGGTTCCTGTTTGCTTGAACGCGGGCTGTCACACTTGTTTTAGATAACTGTAAGTAGGTCAACTGGATTTGATGACAGCTTCAGAAACTGGGTTCAGCCCTCTGGTGGGCCACTGCTTTGAGCTTTAGTTCCTGCAGGCTGGCAGAGCCATAAACTCAGTAATGTCTTGAGTTCAGTTGCAGCCTGTAACATAACTTGCCTGTTCGCTGCCCATCTTAGATGCTCCAATTCTTAAGGTGGTGTCAGCTTTGTTTTTCTATGTAATGCTGATCTCTCCCAGGATCTGATATCTTGAGTGCAGCCCCCAGCCCGAGCCATTAACAACTGGTCTGTTTACTGCACATCTTAAATTAATGC
>JAPXFY010007387.1:0-7500 GCA_030674185.1 Monoplex corrugatus | reverse complement strand
CAATGAAAACCACACACGCGCGAGCGTGCATACACTACACACCCAAATACACACACACACACACACACACACACACAAGCATGCACGCACGCACGCACACACGCACGCACACATGCACGCAAGCACACACGCACGCAAGCACGATAATAAAACCGATTACATTTGAAATACAACCGTTGATATGCTGCAAAACGGACATATATACACTCAAAATAATTTGATTTACTGTTTTGTCATCAAGCATACATGTATATGTCATAATGTTCCTACAATACGTACACGCACAGCAGTTCAAAATTATTCCGTTTGAAACAGCATCATCTTTTTCAAGCATATGCCATTCATATGTATTCGTTACTGCTTGCTTCCTATTTCATAATACACTAATAATGTCAAACGTCATCCACAATATTTAAACTATTCCACGTAAAAAATCACACACATGTTTATCCTTTACCTCTTTTCGTTGAATATTCAGTACCTAAAAGAAGATTTTTACATGATAGTTTATCATTTTTCAAATAATTTCTTTTGTTAGCTGAGAATTTGAAAAGTCAGCCAAATGAAAATGTATTATTTTCCTGCAATGGAATTTTCTGTTAGCACCAGACAAACCCAGGAGAAAATATAAATGTTGCTGTGTGGAAGAAGACAGAAGGGGTAGGATATAAACTTGCATCAACAAAAAATAGATTCGTATGGAAGGCCATGATCGCCAACGTCATGCTGGATGGCACATGACGACGACGACGACGATGACAACGATGATGACGATGTTGAAAACAAAGATGACGACGACGATGATGATGTAATGAAATGTTATTACCAAAATTGTTTTTCCAACTCAAAATTCTTATCTTACAGATGAGTTCTTATTGCACATATTGAGCTGTCCACTCAACAACCTGCCAGGCCATGGAAGACCCTCAGAGTGAAAAACAGCTCTGAACCTAAAAGAAAACCGTACAGGCCCTCTGCCTGAACTAAACAGCACCAGGGTTGTACATCGTGATTATAGAAATCAAGACACAGAAGCCACAACTTCAAAAAACCCAAACTAAATTCATCAAAGCGTGGTACTTGAATAATGGACATTTCTATTCCACTGTAATTTCCATTGGCTTGCCTTTCTTCTGCAAGCATGATAAGGTCGTTTTTGTATGCCTACAAGGGCATCCTTTTAAACTGTTTGAACGGCTAGTTATGATTTATGGCTGCGAAGCCTGGAGAAAAACTGATTGCAGAAGAATTGAGGCAGCAAAGATGTGGTTTTATCAGGGACCACTTCGTGTCAAATGGACAGATAGAAGAACAAATGAAAGTGTCTTGGAAGAACTTGATATCACCAGAAAACTACTAGCAGATTCAACAAGAGAGGACTGAAATACATTGGCCATGTGTCACGCAGCAAGAACAAGGACCTCATGGCAACCATTTGTCAAGGAAAAACAGTGGCAAAAAGGAAGAAAGGCAGATTTTCAATCCCACACACCACAGGGTCAGACAAGAGGAGAGGTCAGCTCACAGAGATAGCGAGCTGTAACAACCCTGCAACCCAGGCCTGCCAGTTCATCTGCATCAACTGCAATAGGGACTGACACGCACGCAGCGCAGTGGCCTCCACAGCTATAGCAGACGGTGCCAAAACCCAACCAATAGACAATATTCCAGGGGCGCATTCAGCATGGTCTCCCACGCCTGAGATGCCAATGATGTTGCTCCTCAACTGTCCACAGCTTTGACCAAAACATGGTAAAAAGACATCTATAAAGGAGCTGAGAAAATTTTGTTCTTACATTTTTGTCACACAGAGACAGACGTCTAGACAGATACACACACTCAGAGACAAACACCTCTCTCCAGTCAGTATGAAAAATCTCCTGAAATAAGTTGAGAGAGGGTGGGGGAGGGAACTGAAGAAGATAACTGAACAACAAAGTGAAGCAAATATGCAGACATAAGGACACACACACACACACACACACACACACAACACACACACACCACACACACACACTCACACACATACACACACACTCAAAACACATACACACAAACACACAAAGCACACACAGACACACAAAGAAAAGCACACACAAAGTACAAACACATAGCAATGTCTTCCAATATTCACATGCACAGACGCACATGCACAGGAGAACAACAACAGAATAGAGACTTATCTTGAGTACCGTAGCCTACTATCCCATACTTCATCTATTTGGGAGAGATCTTCCCAACATGATATTTTATTTGAAAGTACATAATGTGACACCTGTTACAGAGAGAAAGCAGAAGACTTGGGTGTATCATAAAACGTTTCGTTTATTTGACGGTTTGTTCGCCTGTGTATTCCTTATTCTGTCTTTGCATAAACGTGTGAACACGTTAAAATCTATATGTAGGATTGTGTTACATGTAAAGATGTAGGTGACTGGCAGTGTCTAGCAGTTTATGCAGGTTCGTGAAGGTCTAGCAGTTGATCATTCTTCTCACAGACAGAATACACCAGTTCAGGTTAAACGGAAAATAATCCTTTATTCGAAGAATATAGAAAACATAACAGGAACGGGGTAAAACTTCACACATCCGATGCACCACTCCTAGTTTGCAGAATTATTCTTCTTCAGCCCTCAGATCTACACACAGCAACTCCACAAATCTACAGCAACTTTTTCTATCTATGACAGCAGGCTTACACTTCAACTCTTCCGATCGCTCTCTTTCAGGAACATTCTCGAAAGATCTACGGTATTCTATTTTTTCTTGTCATTTCTAGATTGTTCCAAAGAATTCTACGTATTTCCATACAACGAAATCAAACTTAAACATATATTTTCAGTGTTAGCATAAACCAAAACAAATATTCTCGATTTATTATCGAGTGAATCACAAACCCATCTTCAAGAGCGAACGGGGACAGTAGCTGAATCGACAGACATATTTTGACGTTACACTTCTCTTATCGGCATTCGCACTTTCACATTGAGTTTCTCTTTTTTGAAATGTAACAGATTGTTATCTCTGTTTCTAAATACAGTTTGACACTCACTGGTAGAGTGAACGTAATAGTGTGTTTGTTTCGCATGTTGGGGAGTTAATGGAATAATCTGTTTGATAGCAGGACTTTCAATCACCATTAATTTCTTCTTCTTTCTCTTCTTCTGTATTTGTTGGCTGCAGCTGTCATGTGCATTTACTGAAGTGGGCCAATGTGTTTATGGTTTTGGGGAGGCTGTGTGTGTGTGTGTGTGTGTGTGTGTGTGTGTGTGTGTGTGTGTGTGTGTGTGTGTGTGTGTGTGTGTGTGTGTGTGTGTGTGTGTGTGTGTGTGTGTGTGTGTGTGTGTGTTTGGTTTTCACTATGACCAATATATCAGTCTACTTTTCACTATGATCCAATATATCTGTCTACTTTTCACTATATCCAATATATGTGCCGTATCCCCCCACCTCCCCATGATCCAACATCTCTGGTTTTCAGTCTATTTTTCACTATGATCCAATATCTCTGCCTATCCCCCCCACCCCACCCACCTGATCCAACATCTCTGGATACGTTTCAGTATGAACCAACATCTCTGTCTAATTTTCACCCTGATCCAACATCTCTGTTTCGATTTCACCCTAATCCAACATATCTACCCAATTTTCATCCTGATCTATGATCTCTGTCTAGTTTTCATTTTGATCCAACATCTCTCAACCAAAGGACATAACTCTTGAGAGTCACGTAGGAATTATCTCCCATGTTGTGGAACTTCTCAAATCTAACATAGTTTGCGCTACCCATTCAGTTAGCATAGAAGCAGATACAAAGTGCGCTACCGATTCATCTAACAAAGAAGCAGATACAAAGCACACACTCCTCTTACGGTTTTTGTGCTTTGTATCTGCTTCTATGCCAGCTGAATGGGGTAGCGCAAACTATGTTAGATTTGAGAAGTTTCACAACATGGGAGATAATTCCTACGTGATTCTCAAGAGTTATGCCCTTTGGTTGATATTATGAAAATTCTCCCTGCTTCCCTCTTAGTTCTTTGGTATTACCATCATCTCTGTTTAGTCTTTTGTCAGTATCTGACATCTGTGTTTAGTTTTCATACTGAGTCAATATCTCTGTCTAGTGTTCACCTTCATTGAACGTCTCTGTCTTGCTTTCACCAATGTCTCTGTCTAGTGTTTACCATTATCTAGCATTTTTTCTAGTTTTCACCCTGATCTGACACCTCTGTCCATTTTTTACCCTGATCTAAAATTTCTGTTTATTTTTCACTCTGATCCAAAATTCTTTGTCTAGTTTTTTCATCCTGATTAAACATCTCTGTCTATTTCTTTCCCCTGATCCAACATTTATGTTCAGTTTTCACTCTGATCCAATATCTTCATCTCATTTTCACCTGATCCAGTATCTCTGTCTAGTTTTAGTCCTAATCCAACATCAATGACTATTGTTCACCCTGATCAGATATTCTTGTCTAGCTTTACCCTGATCCTATATCTCTCCCTAGTTTTCATTCTCATTCAACATCTCTGCGTAGGTTATTTCAGACATCCCTGTCTGTTTTCTAAGCCAACGTCTCTTTCTAGTGTTTCTATCCAACGTCTTAGTGCAGTTTTTTTCCAACATCTCTGTCTAGATTTTTTTATTTTATCCAGCATCTCTTTCTAGTTTTCCATCCAACATATCTGTGTACTTTTATAGTCAACGTCTCTTTCTTTCTTTTTAAATTAAACATCTCTGTGTAGGTTTTTTAGTCAACATCTCTGTGTAGGTTTTTTAGTCAACATCTCTGTGTAGGTTTTTTAGTCAACATCTCTGTGTAGGTTTTTTAGTCAACATCTCTGTGTAGGTATTTTAGTCAACATCTCTGTGTAGTTTTTAGTCAACATCTCTGTGTAGTTTTTAGTTCAATCTCTGTGTAGGTTTTTATCCAACGCCTGTGTGTCTTTTTATCAACATCTTCGTGTAGGTTTTTTTAGTCAACCCTCTGTGTAGGTTTTTTAGTCCAAATTTCTGTTAGTTTTTTTATCAACATCTCTGTGATTTTTTAGTCCAACATCTCTGTGTATTTTTTTTTATCAAGGCTCTGTGTAGTTTTTTTCAACACCTCTTTAGTTTTTTAGCCAACGTCTCTGTTTACTTTTGATCCAAACGCGATGTGTTTTTTATCCAACATCTCGTGTAGTCTTTTTTTTTCAACGCTGTGTAGTTTTTATCCAACATTTATTTTATTATATTTTGTTTTTGATCCAACATCTGTGCATTTTTTATCCAACATCTCTGTGTATTTTTTTTTTATCCAAGGCCTCTGTGTAGTTTTTTTTGTCCAACACCTCTGTGTAGTTTTTTTTACCCCACATCTCTGTGTAGTTTTTATCCAACAATTCTGCGTTGTGTTTTTTATCCAACATCTCTGTGTAGTCTTTTTTTTTACATCGCTGTCTAGTTTTGTATCCAACATCTCTAATTTTTTTATTCAACATATCTGTGTACGTTTTGATCCAACGTCTGTGCCTATTTTTTATGCCAAAATCCCTATCTAGACGTTTTTTATCCAACACGTCTGTCACACATCTCTATCCAGTTTTCTTTATCTATCATCTTCAAGGATGATGACCTACAGATTACAGTGCCTAACTTATACATGACGAGTCCCCGTGTTCAAATCCTTATTAGAAAAGGGTTTCAACCCACGCATTCTCTACTAGATTTTCAGTGGTGGTGTGGGTCTTTAGGTGAGACAACAGCCAGCCATTGTGCAGCGTGTGCTGAGCACGCAATGAAGATCTCACAAAAACAAATGAGCTGTCCTTGTGAAAAACAACAAGTATGGGAAGAGTCCTCAAAGCTAATAAAAACCATTCACGATAGATGAAAAAAGAAAATGATGCCGATGTACCGTTGGTGACAAGCTCTTCACATAAGCGTGCATACGCACACGCAAAAGCTCATAAATAAAATATAAACAAGACTAAATACGCAGGTGCATATGATAACGTGATACACACCTGTGGCAGTATACGAGTCAATAGGAGTCATAAACCTATTTACTCGCCAGATGTTGGATCAGCAACAGTGAGCAATGAACAAAAGGAACAACAACAATCCAGATTGAGACGAGTGATATATCATTTTCCCAGTAATCAATATCCTTTGTGTTCACTAGGATTCATCTACTTTACTTCTTACTTACGATTTACACAAACATTGTTCGGACCTGTGTGATGTCATGGTTGCTGATGGGGATCTATACTGACACTCTGCTAAGCTGATACGAGAATGATTGAACAATAAGATGATAGGGAGAAATATTTCCTTTGCAAGTACTAAAAAAAGATTGACATTTCTCCAAGAACACCATATCAAAGAAACATGCAAAAATGACTGTCTGCTATGAAAGGATTAAAAGATAAACAACAAATAAAATGAATAAACATGAAAGGCCACACATGGTAAAGTCCATTCAACCATACAGGTGCCATGTAAGCTGCAGCAGTCCACAAACACTAAACGTCTTTTTTCCTAATGTAGACAGAAAAAGAAGGTATGAAACCTAACAGTCTACACCTTCCTAACATATGAAATGGACACACAGCATTGTTTCCTTTTCTGTCCCTATAAACCACCCACAGACACTAAATACCCCAACTTGAAGTCACTTCAGACACTGAAACAAGAACATTTAGTTCATTGCTTGTTATACCAATGATTCAATGAACACGAAACAGATAAGACTGCTAAGTACTGGATAGGAACAGTCTGCTTTCTCAGGACATCATGGCTGTAACGATGGCGGTCAGGTCTTTGTTCACTCCATAAGACATCACTACATAAGACATTTGCTATGCAACGGTTGCTTCTGTTTAACTGAGTAAGCATCCTTAGCTGCATAACAAATTGTACTCACTAAGTGTTGAATGATATCACAAACACAGCACTGACAAAGTGGCACCATATACATGGATATATCTTTTACTATTACTGGGCACACTTATAGAGGGGCGATGGTGGACATTGTTTGGAGAGGAGGGATGATGGTTTGGTGATGAAAGGTGACATTATCTGGAGGGAAAGAAGAGTGAACATGCTGTTCACTAGAACAATAACCTTTTCATGTCACCCTGCCTCCTGTCACAGACTCTGATCCTGCCTGCTTCAAATGTAACAGAGCCAGCATCGTCTGCTGTCATCACACTGCAGACATTAAAACCTATAAAATCATGGCAACAGACGAGTCGTTCACATCTGATACAGACTCACGTGATAAAGTGAAGACATTGTGTATCTTTTGTACCGTAACACATGCATTTAATCGCATCATATAAGAGAAATGAAAACAATTCTTAAAGCTGGTTTCACCAAAGCATTAAAGCTGGTTTCATCAAAGCATTAAAGCTGGTTTCATCAAAGCATAACAACTCCATGACAGGACAAGTATGCTAATCATCACCGATTTTAATCACAGTCACAAGCTTAAACGCATCGCTGTGGAGAAAGTG
>JAPXFY010007386.1:0-10856 GCA_030674185.1 Monoplex corrugatus | reverse complement strand
ATTATTCTATATTCTATTATATAGAATAGGTCTACATCCTTTCTTTCCTTCTTATAATTCTCTTCGTCCTTCTTCTCAGGGTATATGTAGAGTAGTTCTACAGCCTTTATATATAGAATAGATCTGTTGCCATGTTTAACTCAGCCCTGCTAGTCTCATGTCTGAATTGAGGAATGATCACCTTGTACTTTCGCTGGCACGTCATTGATGACTGCATTCTCCTGAACGTCATCGTCATGACGAAAAATAAATCGGAAATAGATGTAATAACGAATGCGGGTAACTGTGCGGGCTTGAGACTTGGGGAATGTCTGATCTGTTTGGATCACGAGGAAGCCACATTTGTATAAAAGTCCAGTTTGAGGGATGGATACCTGATCCAGCCCCTGGTCATAAGCTGTTAGGACTCTACTGTGTTCCTGAGCGTGTCCAGTTAATGACGCTTATGTGATTTGTCCTGCTCCCTAGGATTTGTGGTAACGGAGAGTTAGTTACCTCTAATCTCTCTTTCTTGTCAAAACTCCTTGAAAAGGTCGTCCTCAACCAGCTGAACTCTCACCTGTCTGCCAACAATCTCCTCAATCCTTTCCAGTCAGCCTACCGCCAGTGCCATAGCACTGAAACTGCCCTACTACACATTCTCAACAATCTCCTCCTTGCAACTGATACTGGCAAAGTCTCTCTCCTCACACTCCTTGATCTGTCTGCAGCCTTCGATACCATTGACCATGGTATTCTCCGTTCTAGACTTCATCATACTTTTGGCATCTCTGACATTGCTCTCTCCTTTTTCACTTCGTATTTATCAAACAGAAAACAAACTGTTCTCATCAATGGCACTTACTCTCAACCTGCATATCTGACCTGTGGTGTTCCACAAGGATCTGTCCTTGGCCCTGTTCTTTTCACTCTTTATACCTCCCCCCTGTCCACCATCATCAACTCCCACTCTATAAAACATCACTTCTATGCTGACGACACCCAACTTCAAGATAGTGACTCACCTGATAATATACAGCGCCTGTTGACTCGCACCACTGAGTGTTACTCGGACATTAAGAACTGGATGACACACAATAGACTTCAGCTTAATGACGACAAGACAGAAGCTATCCTCATTGGCACCCGTCAGAAACTTTCCCAGCTGCCTCCTCTTTCTCTCCCATTATGTAACACATCAGTCCCAATTTCTGATTCAGCTAAAAACCTTGGTGTCTGCATTGACTCTACCCTGTCCATGAACAACTTTGTTTCTCAAACTGCCAGATCTTGCTACTATCATCTCCATCGTATAAGCCTGATCAGGAAGTATCTCTCTGTGGAAACAACTGCAAAACTCGTTCTCTCCTTCATAATGTCTCGCATTGACTATTGCAATTCACTCCTGTCTGGTCTTCCTGCCTCCACCATTCACATCCTACAGCGCATTCAAAACAATGCTGTACGCCTTGTACTCAAAAAGAAAAAAGCTGACCACATATCTCCTCTCCTGGCACAACTTCACTGGCTCCCTGTATCAAAGCGCATACAGTACAAACTAGACACCATGTGCTACAAAAGCCTCAATAACGCAGCCCCCGATTACCTGTCAAGCCTACTTGAGATCTATGTTCCCTCACGTACCCTCCGCTCTGCCTCCGATCCTCTGACTTTTCGCTTTCCAGGCACTAAGCTCAATACCTATGGTCCACGAGCCTTCTCTGTTTCTGGTCCACTCTCCTGGAACAAACTTCCTCTCTCAGTCCGTCAGCAACCTACTTTTGCCTCCTTCAAGTCCGCTCTCAAAACTCACCTTTTCTCCTCTGCATAAAATCCTAACCTCACTCAACCCCCCTCTGCAGCCTGTCTCCGCTCGGAGGGGAATCACTTTGTTTTAATATATAATTGTATATGATGTGCTCTCTGTGGTTTTCTATTGGTTTTATTCTTGCTTTTATTGCTTTTATTCTTTTCTCCCCATTTGTGGCCATGCATGTGTGTGTGTGTGTGTGTGTGTGTGTGTGTGTGTGTGTGTGTGTGTGTGTGTGTGTGTGTGCGTGTGTGTGCGTGCGTGCGTGTGTGCGTGTGTGTCTTTTCGGCGCTTGGATTTGATTTTGTCGAGATTTGCGCTGTATAAATGTTGTAATTATTATGTATGCATGTGCGTACGTATGTATGTATGTATGTATGTATGTATACGCTTAGATTTATGTATGTATGTATGTATGCATATATACGCTCAGCTTAGATTTATGTATGTAAATATGTAAGCATGTATGTATGCATGTATACGCTCATATGTATGTAGGTATCTATGCATGTATACGCTCAGCGCTTAGATTTGATTTTGTCAAGATTTTGCGCTATATAAATAAAATATATTATTATTATTATTATTATAAACGTTTAACTATTAACTGTGAGAAATGAACATAAACTGAACTCATCTGTGCAAGATCGCCCCTGCGTATGAGCTACATGGACAAAATCTTGAAAACGTCAACACCACTAAGTGCCTTGGTGTCAACATCCAGGACAACATGCAGTGGGAATCTCACATTGACTCCATCACAAAGAAAGCCAGCAAGACCCTAGGCTTCATCCGGCGCAACCTCAAGATCGGCAACAAGAAGACAAAGGAAACTGCGTACAAAGCCCTTGTTCGCCCGATTCTTGAGTACGCAGCCACCGTCTGGGATCCCTACACTGCAAACGAGATTGAGGCCCTCGAGAAGATCCAACGAAGAGCAGCAAGATGGGTCTCCAATCGCCACCGCCAAACATCATGCGTGGACACCATCCTTGACTCCCTCAACTGGCCTTCCCTGCAACAGCGTCGTAAGAAAGCCCGCTTGGAGATGTTTTACAAGTTCCATCACGGTCTCATCTCCATTAGCTCCATGTACCTGCCCAAACCACCTGACAGCAGGCTGAGCTCTAGGACAAACAACAACCTGAGCTACGACATTCCTACCTGCACGACACGGTACAGGCAGATGATGTTCTTTCCGAGGACCATACCAGAATGGAACAAGTTGCTTCAGGAGGTTGTGACGGCTGAGTCACTGGACTGCTTCAAGTCCAGGCTGGCCTCCCATCTCTAGAACCTGTAACAACTTCCCCCCCTCCCCATCACCCCCAACCCTCCCCCCTTTCCCTCCTCCACTCCCTAAAACCCCCTTCCCCCTGCCATCCCTCCCAGTCATTTTTCCATCCCTGCCCCCCTCCCCCTGTTACTTTTTCACCATCACCCCCACCACCCCTCACACCTCTATCGGACCTAGCCAAGGAGCGGTGATGAAGGCTGAGGCACTGCTGGTAGGGGCTTGACCCCAGGTACCTCCAAGGAAATCAGACTGGCTCAGTTGGAGTTGCGAAAATGCTTCAAATCCTCACAACAGCACAATCTTCGGCAATCTCCCCAAACTACGACAAAACCATCAGCAGAATGATGTTGCCCGTATGAAGGAAGAAGAAGAAGGGAAAATTGTGTCATCGGAGGAAATACATGTTTATATACAGTGATGAACTGAAGGCAGAACAAGGATTTCGATGCCGTGAAACTTAAATTGTGACAGCTGTCCAGGAAATGTTTGTACAGTGAAGGATTCCTTGTGAGAGGACTGTTTGGGAGGAAAGGGTGACTGAACTGAATAACTGATTGGACGTTGAACATTTATTTCTTTATTTCTCTTGTGTTTGTTGATCTGGCTGGATAGAGGTGAACTGAATCCTGATTAGTTATAAAGTGTTGAAATATCAGCTTACTGTTTCATTAATGTTGAACATTGTGATGTGATTAGATTGATATATTTTTTTTATTGTAAGTGTTCATTGGTCATTACCCGCTAAGTCCAAGATTTGTCAATCTGCTGTATTGTTTGCAGAGGTAGATGAGGTGACTGAATGGATATGGATGGTTGTGTGTGATTGGGGAAAACACATAGAACACGCACCTCACACACACACAGTTTACATCATACTTCTAGTCTTCTGTCTTTCATTCTCTTTCTGTCAGTCACACATAAACAGACCTCTGTAACATACTTCTATGTAGAAATACAGACATCTAAAGCTTAATGTAAATCGCATTGTTCATTAATCATTGTTCCATTAAGCACAAATTCATTTAGCGTTAAATATGGTGGAATATTGTTTCTTTGTGAAATCTCGCCAACCTAATATTGACTGACTTAAACAAGATTGTCATGCAGATATGTTTCAAACTCCTAGAAACGATTCTAAGAGTTGTCTTTTAATTAACAGAGCTCCTCATCACATAATGCACAACAGAAACAATGTTGACACATTCTGGAATAAACTGGCACTCCAGAAATGGTCTGAAGATAACAAGGTTATCAACCTGTTGACAGTCTTGTTTGTTATCACAATGTGCCACTTATACAGTAGTCAGTAATACTGTGGTCACTGTTGTCCTACACTAACGTTTACGTCATTACCAAGGGTCACTTATACTGTAGTCAGTAGTACTGTGGTCACTGTTGTCCTACACTAACGTTTACTTCATTACCAAGGGTCAGTTATACAGTAGTCAATAGTACTGTGGTCACTGTTGTCCTACACTAACGTTTGAGTCATTACCGAGTAGAGAGAGTAGAGCAGGCGTTGGCGTCGAATATGGATGATGCGCCCTAGTGTCATGCTGAGTCAAGTTGACGCCTCTGGAGAAGAGTCAGCTGTTCCTGGTAAGGCTGATGTGGGAAAGGCAGTTTCTGCGACATTGGATACACGTGTCGGTACTGGACATAGGATTGCTTTCACAGGAGCTCACTTTTTGCCTGGCTCTCTTTTCCTCAGCTAAGGTCTGGATCTTCTTTTCCCCCAACCTTAGTTGTTTCAAGAGCGCACAGCACCATCTGTTGCGATTGGCTGATGTGTCTTCTCAGCTATCTGTGTTGATGTCCAGAGCTTTCATATCGCGCCTGCAGACGTCTGCGTATCGTAGCTGGGGGCGGCTAACAGATTTGTTTCCAGAGACAAGTTCACCGCAAAGGATATCCCCTGGGATACGTCCATCTTCCATCTGGCGTACATGGCCAATCCAGTTTAGCGTGCGTTGTCTGAGCAGTGTGTCCATGATGGGGAGACCAGCGCACGCTAGGACCTAGGCATTTCGTATTTTGTCACTCCACTTGATGCTGAGAATGCGGCGAAGTTCAGCTTTCACTCTTGTTTGGCATATGGTGTCCATGTTTTGGTGCCATACAGTACAGTGCTGATGATACAGGCGTTGTATACCGCCATCTCG
Source organism: Monoplex corrugatus (assembly GCA_030674185.1). Taxonomy (NCBI): domain Eukaryota; kingdom Metazoa; phylum Mollusca; class Gastropoda; order Littorinimorpha; family Ranellidae; genus Monoplex; species Monoplex corrugatus. The sequence goes on along the minus strand of JAPXFY010007386.1, from coordinate 5,608 downwards.
GTCGGAGTTGTCAACTTTGGGTTCTCCCATCATGAACAGTAAGTCAGTCTGAGGTTGCTGCAACCATGCCAATTGCTTGTTGATCTCGGCACCAAAGGACAGATTGTTGCTGATGATGGACATGAGGTAGTAGTCGAAGGTGATGACAGGTGGATTGGTCGTGTCTTGGCTCAGCACGTTCATTTTGGGGGGATGATGGTCATACCAAAGTCTTTGCAGACTTGGGAAAATCTGTCAATGAGGCACTGGAGTTGTTTCTCAGTGTATGGAGTAACAGCAGCCTCATCAGCAAAAAGCAGGTATCTGATAATGGCCACAGGCACTCTTGTCTTTAGTTTTAGTCTTGCAAGAATGATGAGTCACCCATTGTACCTGGTTTCTAGGTACACGCCTTCCATTGCAGTCCCAAGGCATGCTTCTGGAGAATGGAGAAGTAGTTGCCAAACAGGGTGAGAGCAAGAACACAGCCTTGCTTGATGCTGCTTCTGATGTCAAAGAATTCAGACATGCTGCCCTCATACTGTATTTTTTGCATTCATATCGTTGTGGAATGTATCTGATCAGACTGTGCAGCTTCAGTGGGTGGGGGGCACGCAATTGTCGGGAGAATATTGATAGTACATCTCTTTTGACGGGTCAAAAGCCTTGGTGTGGTCGATGAAGGCGATGTAGAATGGATTTTGCTGTTTTCTGTATTTGCCCTGTAGTTGGAGAAGGAAAACACTTCATGTCAACTGAGCAGCGTTCTGATCATAAGCCACACTGGGACTCAGGGAAGATGCACTTAGCAAGGTTTTGGAATCGTGTCAACATGACTCAGGCATACAGTTTGCCTGTGATGTTCAGTAGGAAAATGCCCCTATAGTTGCTGCAATCGCTTCTGTCTCCCTTGTTATTTTAGAGGGTGATGATCGTGGCAGCTCTCATGTCTTGTGATACTATTCCTTCTCTCCAACACCGACATAGGACATCATGTAGGGGTTGCAGGAGGGTGTTCTTGCAGCACTTGATGAGGTCTGGGGAGTGCCATCATTACCAGGTGCCAAGCTGCTAATTGGATTACGGAATTCGTCTAGTGTTGGTTTAGCTCTAGTTCCTCCATGATGGACAGATGTTCGATGGCATCAAGGGTTGAGGCGGCAAAAAAGTTCTCCTTGGAGTATAGTACTGAGTAGTATTCCACCCATTTCTCCATCTTCTTGCCTTTGTTGATCACTTCAACACTGGTGAATCTGGGGGTGGGGGGTGAATCGGGGGGGGGGGGGAGCTGTTTTGCTCTGTGTTGGACCAAGCACTTTCTTGAAAATCAACCTTATTATGTTGCCTGTAGCTGCTGCAATCTTGATGTCGTCACTGAGCTGTTGCCACTACTTGTTTGCACATCTTGTGGTCTGCTGCACTTTGCTCATGGCAACACCGAGTGCTTGCATGGATTTCTGTCTTGGTGAGCGCATGGATTCAGCAGGGGCATCACACTTTGCTTCAATAACGGGGGTCATCTCACTGGACCTGACTTAGAACCAGTCGTTATTCTTGGAGGTCTTCCTCCCAAAGGTAGATAGGGCTGTTCTCTGAATGGTCTACATGAAGTGGTCCAATTCTTTCAGAGGCTGAGATGAGTGGTTGGTCTGTGATAGAGACCTTTGAGAGGCTTGGCAGATTCCTCAACTTTCTCTGGGTACTGCCTCTTGGAGGTGACAGTGCGAAGCTTCCCCTGTTGTCTGGTACGTAGGAGTTTCTTAGGTTTTAGCCTGATCTTGCAACACATTGGTGCCACTACCGAGTGCCGCTTACACAGCTGTGGTACTGTGGTCCTTGTTGTTCTATACTAACATTTATGTCATTACCAAATGCCACTCGTACAATAGTCAGTAGTAATGTTGTCAGTGTTGTCCTACAGTAACGTTTATGTCATTACCAAGGGTCACTTTTACAGTAGTAATATTGTGGTCAGTGTTTGTCCTACACTGTTATTTATGTCATTAGAAAGTGTCATTTATTCAGTTGTAGTATTGTGGTCAGTGTTTGTCCTACACTGTTGTTTATGTCATTACCAAGTGTCATTTATTCAGTAGTAATATTGTGGTCAGTGTTTGTCCTACACTGTTGTTTATGTCATTACCAAGTGCCACTTATTCAGTAGTAATATTGTGGTCAGTGTTTGTCCTACACTGTTGTTTATGTCATTACCAAGTGTCATTTATTCAGTAATAATATTGTGGTCAGTGTTTGTCCTACACTGTTGTTTATGTCATTACCAAGTGCCACTTATTCAGTAGTAATATTGTGGTCAGTGTTTGTCCTACACTGTTGTTTATGTCATTACCAAGTGTCATTTATTCAGTATAATATTGTGGTCAGTGTTTGTCCTACACTGTTGTTTATATCATTAGAAAGTGTCACTTATACAGTAGTAATATTGTGGTCAGTGTTTGTCCTACACTGTTGTCTATGTCATTACAAAGTGTCACTTATACAGTAGTACTGTGGTCAGTGTTTGTCCTACACTGTTGTTTATGTCATTACAAAGTGTCACTTATACAATAGTAATACTGTGGTCAATGTTGTCCTACACTGTTGTTTATGTCATTACAAAGTGTCACTTATACAGTAGTACTGTGGGGTCAGTGTTGTCCTACACTGTTGTTTATGTCATTACAAAGTGTCACTTATACAATAGTAATACTGTGGTCAATGTTGTCCTACACTGTTTGTTTATGTCATTAGAAAGTGTCACTTATACAGTAGTAATATTGTGGTCAGTGTTGTCCTACACTGTTGTTTATGTCATTAGAAAGTGTCACTTATGCAGTAGTAATATTGTGGTCAGTGTTGTCCTACACTGTTGTTTATGTCATTAGAAATTGTTACTTATACAGTAGTAATATTGTGGTCAGTGTTGTCCTACACTGACGTTTACGTCATTAGAAAGTGTTACTTATACAGTAGTAATATTGTGGTCAGTCTTGTCCTACACTGACGTTTACGTCATTACCAAATGTCACTTATACAGTAATACTGTGGTCAGTGTTGTCCTACACTGACGTTTACGTCATTACCAAATGTCACTTATACAGTTGTACTGTGGTCAGTCTTGTCCTACTCTGACGTTTACGTCATTACCAAATGTCACTTATACAGTAGTACTGCGGTCAGTGTTTTCCTACACTGACATAAACGTCATTACAAAATGTCACTTATACAGTAGTACTGTGGTCAGTCTTGTCCTGCACTGACGTTTACGTCATTACAAAATGTCACTTACACAGTAGTACTGTGATCAGTCTTGTCCTACACTGACGTTTACGTCATTACAAAATGTCACTTATACAGTAATACTGTGGTCAGTGTTGTCCTACACTGACGTTTACGTCATTACCAAATATCACTCATACAGTGGTACTGTGGTCAGTTTGCCCTACTCTGACGTTTATGTCATTACCAAATGTCACTTACACAGTAGTACTGTGGTCAGTGTTGTCCTACACTTACGTTTACGTCATTACCAAATGTCACTTATACAGTAGTACTGTGGTCAGTTTGTCCTACTCTGACGTTTATGTCATTACCAAATGTCACTTATACAGTAGTACTGTGGTCAGTTTGTCCTACACTTATGTTTACGTCATTACCAAATGTCACTTATACAGTAGTACTGTGGTCAGTCTTGTCCTACACTTACGTTTACGTCATTACCAAATGTCTCTTATACAGTAGTACTGTGGTCAGTCTTGTCCTACACTGACGTTTACGTCATTATCAAATGTCTCTTATACAGTAGTACTGTGGTCAGTCTTGTCCTACTCTGACGTTTACGTCATTACCAAATGTCACTTATACAGTAGTAGTACTGTGGTCAGTCTTGTCCTACTCTGACGTTTACGTCATTACCAAGTGTCACTTATACAGTAGTAATATTGTGGTCAGTCTTGTCCTACACTGACGTTTACGTCATTACCAAATGTCACTTATACAGTAGTAATATTGTGGTCAGTCTTGTCCTACACTGACGTTTACGTCATTACCAAATGTCACTTATACAGTAGTACTGTGGTCAGTTTTGTCCTACACTGACGTTTACGTCATTACCAACTGTCACTTATACAGTAGTAATATTGTGGTCAGTCTTGTCCTACACTGACGTTTACGTCATTACCAAATATCACTCATACAGTAGTACTGTGGTCAGTCTTGTCCTACTCTGACGTTTACGTCATTACCAAATGTCACTTATACAGTAGTACTGTGGTCAAAGTTATCCTACACTGACGTTTATATCATTACCAAATGTCACTTATACAGTAGTACTGTGGTCACAGTTGTCCTACACTAACGTTTATGTCACCATCACGTGTAACTCATGCCGAAGTAGTAATGTTGTTATTGTTGTCCTACAGTAACACCATATGGACTTTACAATAGTTCTGGATGGCTCTTGACTTGAATACACGACATGGCTCAGGATCTGTTCTCCAGCCATGAAGAAGTTTGATTTAATAATTCAGTACTAATGCAAGTTAATTAATGTTTGATTGGTCAAATATCTTGACCTTTTATTGAAATATTTCTGACGTCTATTTCCGATTAGTATCGTCATTGAACTTCCTAAATGATTTATCTACTCAATTATATTTTCCCACTTTCAGTTTGAGTTTCTCAAGATAACGTCTCCGTACTCGGAATGAACTCTATATGCACTGACACAACTGAAGCCCTGTGATGGAAAATTATCCAGAAATGATCATGATAAGCCTCAAGCCTGTACATAAATTCTATGAACTGGTAATGTCATTTGTCAGGCAAAATTTTAGTTACAGGCACACCACTCAGTCAGTAGATCGATGGATGTTTCACCACCAGATAGATGGACAACATAAAGTCCTGTAAATTGTGCAGATACTCACTTATCTGCCATGACCATTTGTGTGTTTTTGGTTTTACACTCAGAAGTCATAACAATGTAATATAATGCATATAAAGAATAACACTGTGTTCTACATCCAGGAGTAAAGTATGAATTGATTAGAATCACAAGGGATACTATTTTCGTGGTTTTGCAACATTAAAGTTCATATTGAAGTCATTTGGACTGTGCAGATATATCCACAAGGGACACCACCCCAAACAATACCAACATCACCAGAAGAAATGATCTATTGAACATCAGTGACAGTTGTCCAGGTGTAGAATCTCTCTTGAAACAGTACAATAACGACATTAGAATCCGACAGGAGAATATTTCAGATTGTCAGGACATTGCTGATATTGGAAGTAGCTATGTGGTGTATGGGGTGTGTGAGAATTCTACCGTTTATTGCCGTGTCCGTATGGAAGCACCAGGTGATATGAGTATACGTTATCATGTTCAACGTTTAGAATATTGGTGTCAGTCCAATCGATGGAAAATGGAATCAGATGGCCCTTCTGCATATTATAAAATGAGTTGTGATCGTCACTCTCTAGATGTACACGTTTTTGAAGACAGCCTTGTTATTCTCGAGCACTTTAACAGCCCTAAAGTTAAGATTGATATCTGTTTAACAAAAGGACATCATTTTTACACAGCGTATGCGTCGGAAAATTCTGGATATATCATATTACCAAGGTT
>JAPXFY010007385.1:0-10857 GCA_030674185.1 Monoplex corrugatus | reverse complement strand
CCCCCCCCCTTTTTTAAAAAATTTTTTTTTTTTTTTTTTTATTTTTTGGGGGTGGGAATTTTTTAAAAAAAAAAAAAAAAAAACCCCCCCCCCAAAAAAATTTAGGGGGGGGTTTTTTTTTTTTGGGGGGGGGGCCCCCCCCCCCCAAAACCAAAAATTTTTAACCCCAAAAAAACAAAAACCCCCCCCTTCTTCTCTCTTTTCCACCCAAACCCCAAAAAACACCCCCAACACAAAAAACCCCCCACCCCCCAAAAAACCCCCAAAACCCCAAAGGGGAAAGGCACCCCCAAAAAATAAACTCCTTTCCCCCAAAAAACCCACCAAAAACAACCCCAAAAAACCCCCCACAAAAAAACCAAAAAAACAGAGGGGGCCCCCCTCCCCAAAAGGAAAAATTAAATAAAATTTGCCGTTTTTTTTTATTTTTTAATATTTTTAAAAAAAAATTTATATTTTATAAAATATTTAAAAAAAAAAAAAAAAATTTTATTATTTATAAAATTTTTTTTTTTTTTTTTTTTATATTATATATAAATTAATATTTTTAAATAATTTTAATTTTTTTTTTTTTTTTTTTTTTTTTTTTTTTTTTTTTTTTTAATTTTTTTTAAAAATTTAAAAAAAAAGGGACACTCCCACAAAAACCCCCCATCCCCTCCTTTCACCCCCCCCCCCTCACCAAACCATTGGAGTTTCCGGGAAAAACCCACACCCCCGTCAAACCGACACTTAAATGGTTTAAAAACCTCAAATAGGGGATGTAACGAAAATGGTCGCCCAAAAAGCTGGCATAAAGTCATCCAAGCCCCATAAAAGGCCTGATATATTTACCACGCTTGAACCCGGGGAAAACACCCAAAATTGGTAAAAAGAATTGAGATGATCTTTAAAAAGCATGGCAGAAAGAAGGTATCTTACGTGGTGATTGTGGGTGTGGTTTGTGTGTGTGTGGGGGTGTGTGTGTGTGTGTGTGTGTAGAGAGAGGAGAAGAGGGGGGAGGGGTATGTGTGTGTTTTGTGTGTGTGTGTGTGTGTGTGGTGTGTTGGTGGGTGTGTGTGGTGTGTGTGTGTTTGTTGTGTTGGGGTTGTGTTGTGGTGTGTGTGTGTGGTGTGTGGTGTGTGTGTGTGTGTGAAGGGTGGGGGGTGTTGCGTGTGTTTTTTTGTGTGTGTGTTGTTGGGGGGGGGGTGTTTGTGTGTGTGTGTGTGTTGTGTGTGTGTGTCTGTGTTTTTGTGTGTTTTTGGGGTGTTGTGTGTGGTTGTGTGTGTGTGTTGTGTGTGTGTGTGTGTGTGTGTGTGTTTTCCATTGTCTGGATGTATGTGTGTTTTTTGGGGTGTGTGTGTGAAGTGTGTTTGTGTGTGTGTGGGTTGTGTTGTGTGTGAAAAAGGAGACGAAAAAGAGGGAGGGAAAAAGAGAGGGAAAAAGAAAGGAGGGGAGAAGAAAAAGAGAGGGAGAAAAAAAAAAGGGAGAGAAAAGAGATGGAAAGAGGGGGTAGGAAAAAAAAGAAGGGAGAAAAAAAGGGGGCTAAAAAGGGGGAAAAAAGGGGAGGGGAGAGGGAAAGGGGAGAGTAGAAAAAAAAAAAAGAAGGAGGTAAAAAAGAGAGGGATTGGGGAAAAGGGGGGAAAGGAGAGAGAAAGAGAGAGGAAAAATGGGAGAAAAAGAAGAGAAAGAAAAGGAAGGAGAGAAAAGAGAGAAGGGAAAAGAGAAGAGAGAAGGGAAAAAGGGATGAGAAAGGGGGAGAGCAAGAAAGGGAGAGCAAAAAAAAGGGGGGGGAAAGAGAAAGGAGAGAGAGAAAAAGAGAAAGGGGAAAAGGGAAGGGGGTAAAAAGAGAGGGGGAGAGACAAAAAAGGGGAGGAGGGAAAAAAAGAAAAGAGGGGAAAGGGGAGAGAAGAAAGGGGAAAAGGGGAAAAAAAGGAAAAGAAAAAAGAAAGGGGAAAAAAGATGAGAGGAAAAAGAGGGGCGGGAAAGAAAAAGGGGGAAAAGAAAAGGGAGGGGGAAAGGGGTAGAAAAGAGGGGGAAAAAAAAAAGGGGAGACGAAAAAGGGGGAAGAGCGAGAAAAAGAGGAAGAAAAAAGAGCAGAGAAAAGAGGGGAAGAAAAGAGGGGTAGAAAAAGGGGAGGGGGAGGGAGAGAGAGGGAAAAAGAGGGGGGAAGAAAAAGGAGAATGAAAAGGGGAAGAAAAAGGAAAGAGAGGGGATGAAAAGGAAGGATAAAAAAGGGGGAGAGAGGAGAGAAAAGGGCGAAAAAGAAGAAACGAGGGGGAAAAGGAAAAAGAGAAAAGGGGTGGGAAAAAAGGGAAGAAAGAGGGGAGAGAAAAAGAAGAGAGAGTCAGAGAAAGAAAAGAAGAGCTAGAAAAAGAGAGAAGCTAGAGAAAAGGGGAAGAGCTAGAAAGAGGAGGAGTAGAGAAAGAAGAGAGAGTCAGAGAAAGAGAGAGAGCTAGAGAAAGAGAGAAGAGAGAAAAGAGAGAGAGGCTAGAGAAAGAGGAGAGCAGAGAAAGAGAGAGAGTAAAAAAAGAGGAGAGGGTCAGAGAAAGAGAGAGAAGAGCAGAGAAAAGGGGAAGTAGAGAAAGGGAGAGACCCTAGAAAAGAAGAGGAGCTGGAAAAAGAGAGAGTAGAGAAAGAGAGAGACCCTAGAGAGACAAAGGGTAAAAGAGAAAGCGAGAGAGAGAAAGCTAAGAGAGAGAGAGAGATCGGGAATAGAGGGGAGAGGGAACGCTAAAGAAATAAAGGAAAAAGAGAGAAAGGGGGAGGGGGAAAGAGGGGGAAAGGGAAAGAGACATAGAGAGAATAGAAGACAATAAGAGACAGAAGAAAAAAAAAAAAAACGAGAGAGGAAAAAAGTTGAGATAAAAGAGGTAAGAAGGTGGGGGGGGAGGAGGGGAGGACCCCGGGGGAGAATAAGGAAAGAGAAATGAAACAGACACAGAGAGAAATAGGACAGAACCCAGACCACATATTTCCAACGTTTATATTACCAACAAAAGGCATAAAAAAGGGGAAAATTGGGTGAATTAAAATCGATTCTGAATTTATGTTACAAAAAATTTCCCGACAATCCAAAGAAAAAATCGGAGACAGAGAAACCAAAAGACAAAGAAATAAAAAATAAACCAGACATGACGAGACATAGACGGGAACAGAATTAAACAAACAATTAAAAGACTCAAAAAAAATATACATAAAACAGACAGTCAACCCTCTTAACCCCCCAAAACCATCGAAATCGATCAAAAACAAAAAGATAAAATTTTACCCCCAATCCTTTTACGAAAAAAGTATTTGTTATTGCTGTATTTTATCTACGTTTATATGTATTTCCTTATTATACTCTGTATCTAAATTATCTATCAATTATGTTAAAAAATATCTATCTTTCTATCTAACATCTGTCTGTCTGTCTACTTCTGTTATCTATTTACTATGTATCTATTACTGTCTGTCTGTTGTTATCTATCTATAACTTTATTTTTCTATCTATCTTTTGTATTCTATCTGTCCGTATGCCCTTTTATAAAATTTGTTGTTTCTGTCTGTTTGTTTTATCGTTCTCTCTCTCTCACCAATACCAACACACGCGGCGCGCGTGGGGCCCCACCCAAAACCACACACACCCACCCTCACACACAGACAGACAGGGGTTTTTCTATCTATCTATCGTCGTCTGTTACCATCTATCTATCTATTTCTATCTATTATGTTCCCTTCTAGTATGTATGTATGTATTATGTATTAGTAGATGTTTGTTTATCTTCTATCTGTCTACCCTCTCTATTCTTTAATTTTCTATCGCTTATGTCTGTATGTATGCTGTATTATGTCTGTATGTATGTATGCATACACACATATCTTAATATGTATATATAAAAATAAAATATATTTTGTGTGCGTTGTGTTTTTTGTGTGTGGTTTTGTGTGTGTGTGTTTTTGTGTGTGTGTGTGTGTGTGTGTGGGGGTGTGTGTGTGTGTGTAGGGTGTTGGTTGTTCGTTCGTTCGTTATTTCTTTTAACGTCTTTCCAATTGCTTTTAGCGGTTGTGTGTGTGTGTGTACGTTGGGGTGTGGTGTTTTGGTTGTTTTGGGGGCCCTTTTGTGTATGCGCGCGGGCGCGGTGTGTGTTGTGTGGGGTGTGTGTGTGTGTGTGTTGTGGTGTGAATGCGGGCGCGCGGGCGTGGTTGTGATGTAATAGGGAGAAAAAAACAAAAGATATGAATTTAAAAACTTAACGGCATACGTTCAAAACAACCCAAAGATCTTTTAGAACTTAAAAAAAGTTCTCCTTCTGCTGGTAACTAGGGACCAAACAAAAAAGGGTATCCAATGTCATGTGGAATTGGCTTTTTTTTCGTGCCAATAAACAAACTTGTCTTTTTTTGGGTTTTTTTGGTGCCAAGTTACAAAAATTGTCTTTTGTCATCTTTTTTTTTGTTCTTGGTGTGTGTGTTGGTGCCACTGTCTTTGCTTTTTTAGCGTACTGCGTCAAAAAACCCCAAAAACTATTGCTTGTAAGTCACGTTTGTTTTCACTGTCTTTGGTATTGTGTTTGTCTTTGTTTCTTTGTTTCTGGTTCGTCTGCCCTATCCCCCGTTCTATGTCTGTCTAGCTTTTTGTGTCTGTCTATTTGGCGGGTCTGTCTGTTGTCTGCTGGTTCCCTTTTTTTTTTTCTCTTGTCTCGTCCTCTTCACACTCTGCTTGTGTGTGGGGTTTGTGTATGCGTGGTTTTTTGTGTGTGGGTGTGTGTGTGTGTGGTGGGTTTGGTTGTGTGTGTGTGTGTGTGTGTGTGTGTGGGTGTGTGAAGCATACTTCTCTGCCCTGTATGTTTTTGTGTTGTCTGTCTGTCTGTTTTGTTTGTCTGTTTGTTTGTCTTCCTTCTCTTCTTCTTTCTTCTTCCCTCTTTGGGCCCCCCTGTCTCTTTGCCCTGCCCCTCTTTGTGTGTGTGTGTGTGTGGTGTGTGTGTGGTGTGTGTGTGTGTGTGTGTGGTGGTGTGTGTGAGAAGGAGGGGGAAGAGAAAGAGAGCAGAGACCCTTTCTTCTCTTTTTTTATGGTTGTCTGTCTTTTGTCTCTTCTTTTTCTCCTCTTATCCCCCCCTCTCTTCTCTTCCCTTTGCCTCTGTCTCTTTACCTTGTTCTTTGTGTGGGTGTGTGTGCTATGTGTGTGTATGTGTGTGGTGTAGGGTTTGGGTGTGGGGGTATTGTGTGTGTGTGTATGTGTGTGTGTGTGTGTGTGTATTGTGTGTGTCTGTTGTTGTTGTCTGTCTTCTCTTCCCCTCTCTTTTCTCTCTTTTCCTCTCTTTCTTCGTTCTAATCACTCTTTTTCTTTCTTCTCCTCTCTTTTTTCCCTCCTCTATCCCACCTTCTTTTCTCTTCTTTCTCTCTCTCCTTTTTTTCTCTCTTTTCCCTCTCTCTCCTCTCTCTCTCTCTTCCCTTTTAATGATTCTTTCTCAAAAATCACCACTTCAACAACAACACACACACACACCACACCCCACACACCACAAAACCCCACACACACACACACATACATACTACATACCACACAATACACACAACACAATGATAAAAAAAAAAATACTGAGAGAGGGGAATCAAAAAAAAGTAAAAGGTTGCCCTTTCAAAACCTATCGAATAGACACCAGAATACTTTTATGGTAAATATCAAAGGGAAAAAAATAAAAAAAAAGACAGAAAAAATTACGCAAAAACAAAAAATTAAAACCCCTTTTGTTTCAAAAAAAAAACACACAAATCAGGTTAAGACTTGACCAAGTTAATCTGTCGCTATTTGTAAAAACGGGGAGAAAAAAATTGTTTATCGAATGCTAGTTTGATTATTTGCTGCCAGCAAAATGATATCAAGTCGTTATTTTTTCATCTGTGTCTGTCTGTAGTGTTGATTTTGTTTATTTGTCCTCTGTCTGCCCTGGCTTCTGTTGTCTGTCTGTTTTGTTTTCTGTCTGCCCTGTTTCCCGTCTGTTGTTTGTTGTTGTCTGTTTTTGTTATTTAATTTCCCCCCTTTTAAATTTGTATTTAAAGGGATCTCTAACATCATGTCCCCCCGTTGGGTTGGCGATCTGGCCTAGGGCCCCCTATGATTTTCCCTTGTCGCCGCAAACATTTCCACCCTCTCTGTCTCAGCCCTCTGCAAATTTTTCCCTGGGTCTACCTTGTGCTTCTTTCCTCCGTTTCCGTAAGGAATCACATGCAAAAAAAGTGGGAAATTTGTGTTTTAAAACCCTTTTGATCCACATTTTTACACAAATCCACAAAATCCAATAAACCCTTTAAATTCGAACTAAAAAAGAAATTTTCTTTTTGAAGTCTGTGGTTTTTTTTTATTATGTTTTTTTTTTGTTAGTTTATTTAAAAAATATTGTTCATAAAACACACCAGGCGCGCGCGCGCACACACCACACACACACAACACAAATCACCACACACCACACACAACACATACACGCACGCCAACCCCACAAAAAAACCGCACGCACAACACAATAAACACATCACACCACATACAACCCCACACAACACATGGCACCACCACACACAACAACCACACACCCCCAAACACAAAACCACCAAACACACACACACACCACACACACACACACGCACAAACACCACAACAAACAACCAACAAAACAACACGAGCAGCACACCAACACCAACAAAATTCAAAAAGGTTTTTTTTAATGTTCACAAACAGATGAATAAAACCCCATGAATATGTGTTCTATCTTATTAATTTTAGACAGAATGGGAGTCTTTACTTAATTCAAAACCCGGTTAACCGAACAAATTTCTGTGTTGCGTGTTTTCTAAAATTTTACTTTTTTCTCTCTCTTCTAAGTCAATATTTGTACTTCTCACAAATTTTTTTTTTTTTGTACGAACTTATATTAGTGAAAATAGTATGAAGTTCGAAATGTTTCAATACTCCCACCTGCTGACTGTCGTTTGTCTGCTGTCTGTTGATTGTTTGTCTGATTCTTTTTTGTCTGTTTGTCTCCCCTGCCTCTCTCTTTGATCTCTCTTTTCTATTATAATCCTTGTCCCCCTCTGTTTTCCCCCTTCCTTTCTCGTTCAGTCTCTCTTTGGTCTATGATATTTTATTTTAAAAATATATTATAATTTAAAATCTCTCTCTATATGCTTTCTATTTACTTGCCCTCCCCCTCTCCTTTTTGCTCTCTCACAACACATAAAACATAGACGCAACAATCACAACCAAACACACACCACACACAAACAAACAAACACACACACAACAAACTTTCACACCACAAAACAAAAACCACACACACCACACACAACAACAACCAACACCACCACACACACACAAGGGCTCAAGAGGGTCATCAAGCCTGTTCGACGAATGAATTTTTACCAGATTTTCCCATTTCTCTGCACCACCAATTCTCTCTGTTCATTTTTTGAGGTCCCTCCTCTCTAGGGGGAAAGGACCCAAAGGGAAATGGCAGGGCGAAACGTTGGTGCCAGTACTGCCCCAGGAGTTGCCAGAAGGGGTGCCAAAATCCGTCTGGTTGGGGTCTGGATTTTTCCCTCGGGGTTTGACCCCCCAAGTTATTTTTTTGTTTGTTTTTCGGGGGGACGGGTTTTGACCGAAAGGCAGCAAAAATTTTTAAAAAATCAGGTTTCTGTTTCTTAGAAGAGTTTCCCTTCCAGGATGACAAGTTTACCCCTGTCCAGTCGATATTTCATATTGTATTAGGGTTCTTGTTAAAATATCATATGCATATTCGTATTCGTATTTTTAGTCATGTCTAGTCGTAGTGAGTCGGTCTTGTATATTCATTTCATATTTATTCTATTCATGTTCTGTTCATAGCCTTTCATATTCAAATTCTTTTTTTTTCTTTCTTTTCATTTTCCCTTTTTCATATCATAGTCTATTATATTCTTTAACCTCATGCCATTTTCGATTAGATTCAATTAGACCCATGTTCATATTATATTCTTTTGCATAGTTTTATTCATAGTTATTCTATATATTATATTCATTTTCATTTTCTTTTCATTTCACATTCAATTTCCATATTCTTTGAGATAAACCAAATTTAAAATTTGTTTCTCCCCCCTTCTGTTCTACTTGCTTTCCCCACTTAAAAGACTGTATTCAGATATAAAGATGGATGTAGAAAATAAATTAAATTTAAATGGGGACAAAATGAAGCTTTTTTTGTCCCTCCTTTAAAAACCCTCCCAATCTCCCAAACTACTCCATTTCCATTGTCAAAATGAAAATTTCCCTTTCCCCCTTCCAGTAGGAATCTTGGTTTCTCTTCACGAAACATGAGTGTTAAAACTTCATGTAAAAAACACCGTCGCCGCTAATCAATCTCCCGCCAAATCTTTCCCTTGCGTCATCTTCTTTCTGTTGATGCAAAAAAAACTTGGTTTTGCTTTCATTCTCTCAAGACTGGTTATTGCAATTCATTTTTTGGATGTTCAAAGTCAAATGATAAACTACGAAAGTCAAATTCTGCCCGGCTTGTTTTTAAATCCCGTAAGCGGATCTGTCTTCCCCTGCTAAAAACCCCCTCCACTGGGTTCTGTAAAAGTCGTATGAATTCAAACTTGGATTTTGTCTTTTTTTTTCTTCTGGAACTCCCCCTTTTCATTTTGACTTTATGTCTACTACCCTTCCAAAATCTTTGCCCCCCTTTTTATTAAGACTACTGTGCATTTTAGGTAAAAACTAAAAACCTTCGGCCTGCCCCTTTTCATATTCAGCACCAACTTTTTGGAATTTTCCCCCCTTTAAATTCGCTACATTGAATCATTATTCTTTCAAGACTGCCCTCAAAAAATTTTAATTTAAATCCCATTTTCCCCACTGGGGTAACTGTGTGGACACTCTTTGTTCTCGTGCGCACACCGCCGTGTGTTTTGTGGTTGTGGTGTGGTGTGGGTGGTGTGTGTGTGTGTGTGGGTGGTGTCTGTGTGTGGGGTTTGTGGTGTGGGGTGTGTGGTGTGCGGTCTGTGTTTTGGTGATTTTTAGTGTGCAGCGCACGAGCTCCGGCCCCCTATGGAGGTTTGCGCTTTATAAAGTTATTATTTTTTTTTATTTTTTAATATTTAAATTAAGTAGAGTCAGAGCCAACCTGTTCCTCGGTCAAAAGGGCCAAACCACGGAGTATACCCGGGGGTTTTTCCCCTTCACCCGGTGGGAAGAAGGACGTGTGGCCACAAACTCGCTGACAACCAAACCCTGGCGCAGACAAGGGGGGAAAAGCGGCTGCATTCCACCCGGCTCATGATTTGTAGCAAGTACCCAAAAAGAAGAAGAAGAGCAGAGTCATATTTATTTGTTTCGTCACAATGGGTTTGCCTGTGTGAAACTAGCTTTCCCCTTTTAGAGTGAGTTTCCCGCTGTTCATCGCCCCCCATTTTTGTTTGTTGTTTATTTTGACCAAGACTTTGAAAGGTAAGAAAAGATAATTGACCTTCTGAAAATCAAAATATCTGTCCAAAGTTTTATACCCAAGGCAAAAAGGTCGAAAACCCCGCTCTTTACGATTTTTCAATTTCCAGGGGTCTTTAACGTGCGCAGGCCAGAAGGCAACCCCAAGTCCGATTCTTTTTCGGCCCCTTTTTTAAGGATAGAGTTGTGTTCGATTATCGAGTCAAAAAAGAGGGGACATGTCAAGGCCTCAGCAGGAAAAAGAACCCCGGAACCTCGGTTTTAGTTATTGGCAGGGGAACGTTTTAAACCATTCAGCCACTCTTTTCTCCTTTTAAAAGGGATATGTATAAAAACCAAATTTGTGTCATGCCCCTTAGAGGGCGCGTAAAGGATTGCCCGCACACGATAAATCCTTCTTGAACGCCTAAAAAAAAAACCCTAACTTCGCAAAACCCCCGGTTTCTCTTGCATTTTATTCCAAATTGGGTCGTCGATGATACCTCTTTGGGACCCAAACCAGAAGGCGGTTTGAGTATTCTTTTAGGGGACAGTGGGGGGCCCAAGTTAGTCTGTTTGCTATGTATGAGGCCCCCATGGTGTCCATTTATGCATTGATTGTTGGGAAGTCGGTCAATTGGAGATAAGTGGGGTTTACTGTTTTGTCTTGGAGTCTTAGGGAATTCAAAAGAATGGTGGGTGGGGTTGTGTTTTTTTGTTTAGAGTGGGGAGGGGTTGGGTAGAAGTGAGGGGGGGGGGTGGGGGTGGTGTGGTGGGGGGTTGTATGTGTGTGTTGTGTGTGTTTTGGGGTGTTTATGTGTTTGTGTTGTTGTGTGTTTTGTGTTGTGTTTGTGTGTGTTTGGTGTTTTGGTTGTGGTGTGTGTGTGTGATGTGGGTGGTGTGTGTGTATGTATGTAGTAGTATTAGTAGTATGTATGTATGTATGTATGTATGGTATGTATGTATTGTATGTATGATTTTATGATGTATGTATGTATGTATGATGTATTGTTTTTGTGTGTGTGTGTGTGCTTTGGTGGTGTTTGTTTTGTGTTTTTGTGTGGGTATGTGGTTTGTGTGTGTTTTTGTGGTTTGTGTGTGTGTGAAAGTGCATGGGGTGGTTTTCTGTGTGAGCATAATTTATGATCATGTGTGTGTTTGAGTGTACAAATATGTGTTTGTGCGGGTGCTGTGTCCGCCCAAAGGGGTTGAGAGAGGGAACAGAGAGAGAGGAGGAGACAGACGACAGACAGACAGGCAAGACAGAGGAAAGACGGGGCGAGAGGGCAGCAGTTACGGGGACAGAGACAAAAGAAAAACGAGAAGAAAAAAAGAACGGAGGAGAAAGATAGGGGGAGAGACAGAGACAAAGAGAGACAGAGGGGAAGGCAAAGACAAGAGACAGAGAACAGGCAGACAAAGATAGGTAGACAGCAAAAGGA
>JAPXFY010007384.1:0-10858 GCA_030674185.1 Monoplex corrugatus | reverse complement strand
TTCCCTTTTGAAAAAGCTTGAAAAAGTAGTATGAACATTCTTATTTTTTTTCAGTTCAAATTTTATTATTAAAAATACACTTATTCGTATTACAGTCACAGAGATGCATAAGCCCAAAAAACAAGTTCTCATTACTTTTACTCTCAAAATCAATTCTTAGACTCTGCGGAGGGCCCTTTTTTCTAATGATAAAAAGGGAAAAATAAACCACTTGTTTTTAGGGGAATTTTTCAAGTCAAAAAATTTTTGTCATTTTGTAGCTTTGTTTTCACATGGGCTGAAAAAATTTAAAAAGCTCTTGAGTAGTGACTGGAAAGAGTTAGCTTTGCTTGAAACACTGATGATGTAAAAAATATTTCAATAGTGTAACCCAAACAGCACTAAAAAAGACGTCAAAAAAATATGCAGTCTTGTGGACAGTGTCAATGTCAGGTCGTCACCCTTTGGATAATTCCTGGCATGCACAAATGGCCACCAGGAACCTTTCCAGTGTTTTTTTTTCCCCGTAGAGGTAATTTTCCGGTTATAAAAGTTAATTGTCTCAGTGATTTTTTTTGAATGCAATTCCTTTTTTAGCAGCGTTCAACAGACCCCAGAAGAAACAGTTTCATTCACTTGGTTTGACTCCATTCAATTGCATTTTTTCCCCGGGGAGAAAAAGGATGAAGCGAAAACATGTTATCATTTCCATGTGAATTTGATGCCTGCTTTTGGGGGTTTCCCTGAAAATTTTCATCGGTTTCTTGTTTGTATGTTCCTGGAGGTAAAATTTGATGTTGATTTTCATTTCCCATTTGAATTTGGGCATCGGGTTTGCAATTCTTTGCTTTCATCTTCTGATATGGGAAATGAACGTCGGAAAGATTTGTCAGTCAAAATCTGGTAAAAACAGACCCTTTCAGAACTTAAAATCATGTGTTGAAGTTGATTTTCGTTTAAAAAAATGATACTTTCTGGTCTCAGGGATTTTTTCTTGGGAATTGTTTGACCAGAAAACACTCAGTTCATCGTTAAGCCCCCAATCTCCTCCTTTTAGACAAAAAAAAATTTTGATGCAGGACACGTTCACCGCCACCTTTGCAAATTCTCTTGTGTGTTGATGACTGGGGCGCCCGTGGAGAATCCTCCCAAAACTGCCGTTTTCCGTTCCACCAATGCCACTATAGGCCCCTCCCATGTGGGTTGCAAAGAAACTCCGCCCATCTTTTCAATGTTTTATTCAACGTGTGTGGGTTTGTAGCAAAAAAAGGGTTGTAACAGTTTTTAAATTGCCCCTCCAGCCCCCATCAGAAAAACACTGAACTGTTTTCAGGGGAAAGTTTGACTTCTCAGCTTCTTCAAATATTTTTCTATTCGGGGTGCAACTGCATACTTGTCATGAACTTTTTACTGTCATGACACACAAAGGAAAAAAATGGCTGCAGAAGCATAGATGATGGCTGTGAAAAGGGTCACTTGGAGGTATTTGACTGTTTCCCAGTGAGCGACATTATTTCTTCGCTGTTAAAATGTTAAAATTTTTCGAAAATCTACTTGAAGAATGATTTCATCTCCCCCAGATTTTTTTTCCAGATTTTTTTTTTTCTCATCTAGTGTTTTGCTATGATGAATCCAGCGCATCTGTTTCAGTTGCCTGCAAGGAAATTTTTGTTTTTTAAAATTGGTTTCCACGTTTTTTTGACAGAGTTTTGCTCCCCTGGGTTATTTGAAATGTGCTTTCCCTTTTCCAATTTTAAAACCATGACAAGGTCTTTACAAA
This sequence comes from Monoplex corrugatus, assembly GCA_030674185.1. NCBI lineage: Eukaryota > Metazoa > Mollusca > Gastropoda > Littorinimorpha > Ranellidae > Monoplex > Monoplex corrugatus. The sequence continues at coordinate 9,099 of JAPXFY010007384.1, read as the reverse complement.
AAATTTCTACATCCCACATTCATGGCTTCCCCTAAAAAGCATTTTGCAGTTTTGACGGACAGACGCTGCATTGACAAGTCCCCTTTTTAGGGGATATGTTTGTTTATTTTTCCCTTGGGCCTTCAACAAAAGTGTGAAGTTTTCGTGATACACACAGCAGCAGACTTATGATCCTTGTCAGAACAAATGCACACATGTAGTGGGCCCGGAATGAAGCAAATTTGTCTTTTCCCTTTTTTTACGTCATTTTTTATCGAAAAAGTGGTTTGGGCCCCCATCCGTTCATAAGGGATTTTTTTCTGTACCCCCGATGTTTTTCTCCTTTGAAGAAGTGACAAAGTCCTTTCTGCCAGGGGAAAAGTCGAGATGTCATCACGTTCATAGAACTTGTGAAATCATCTTACAATGTCAGGGGGAAAAAGCGTTTTACATTTGGTTTGTCAAAGATGTGCATTTTTTTCCTGCAGTTTTTTTGAAGTACTGCCTTCTTCTTCTTGGTGGTTGGAAGGCATTTATTACTTTTTTCATTGCTTTTTCCTGCGCCTGACGAGTGGAAAATGCATGAGTGGATGAAGGCTTTTTTTTAATCTTGCTGGCCTTTTTTGCATTGCGAAGTTTTTTTTGAAAATTGGGGTTTTTCTGCTGCTCTTGTTTGCGTTGATTTGGGGCCCCGTTTTTCCTGCTTCTGCCTGTTTTAGTCGTTTTTTTTTTTCTTGCCGAAGCGCGCTGTTGCTTGACATTTTCGCAGTATCTCCGCATCTTTTTTTGCGGTGAATCCCAGAGGAAGTCTGAGGAAAAAAATTTGACAAACAAAAGCAATTTAAACAAAAAAAAAAAATATATATATTATTTTTAATATTTTATTATTTATATTTTTAAAAATATATGACACATTTCTCCTCTCTCTCTCTAATATATTATATATATTATGTTATATATGCCGCACTTTTTCCTCTCTCTCTCTTTTAAAAGTCTCTCTTTCTCCAGTCTCTCTCAAGTCTGATACGCATGTGACACACGCCATGCAGACAATTTTTGGGTAAATGGCACACACATGAATCATGCAATGTATCATAGACTGACTATACCATCTCATCTGTAAAAAAACAATGTAAAACTTTTTAAACAAAATTTAAAAAGAATGTCCCAAATCTATTGTATGTCGTTACCCCAGTCTGTCAGTGACCCTCTGTCAGTTACCTTATTATAGCCAACAATGCTGGGAAATTAAGTTTCACTTTTCTTTTTCCTTTTAGACATTGACCGAATAGAAAAACAAAAAAGTTTTTCTTTGTCCATTTGCTTTTGAGAGGTGAAAACTTTGTGATGAAAATAACTGACATGAAATTTTTTCCTGACCTTTCTTCTCTACAAATTTTCAATTGTAGAAAAAAAATCTGTAAATACTTGGTGAAATTTTCAAAAAAAATGCCCCATTTAGGTAATAAAGAATGAAAACTTCCCGCAAGATAAAAAAAACCCTTTTTTTGGGGGAATTGGGTTTTTTTTGCGGGTACACTGTTAAAACAGCAGGGTCTCTGGCAACATAAAAATTAAAAGATGGCGGCCGGTCACTGACTAAGTAAAAGATGATTAACCCAGTGTTTTTTTGGGGTTTTAGTCTTTTCCCTTCATTAAAAAAACACAAAAAGTTTCCATTGTTTTTTTGGGTTTACGTTTGCATGGAATGACCCCATTATTTTGTTACTTTCTGTTGTTTTTTTAATGTTAGTTATTCATTTTTCTCAATTTTTCCCCTTGTTGTTCCCAAAATTAGTTGTTACTGCTACTTTTTATTTATTATTTTGTTGGTTGTTCCCAGGCGTTGAACCTTTGTGTTCTTGCTTACGATGTGTTTGAGGGGAGGGCGGAGGGTGCGGGGGGAAAGGGGGGGCATGAGATGGGGTGAAAGTGGTATAGTTGTGTACATATTGGTCAACAAGACAAATTTTTTTTTTTTTTTTTTGGAAAAAAGGGGGTAAATGGGGTTGTGCGTTTGGTTCGTTGTGTGTGTGGTGCGTGTGTATTTTTGGCGTGTGTAGTGTGGCGTGTGTTGCGGGGTGTTTTGTGTGTGGGTTGTTGTTTTTTGTTTTTCTGTTTTTTTCAGTTTGGTTTTTTTTTGTGTTTAATTTCTTTTGTTTAGTTTTGGTTTTTTGTTTTTTGTCTGGCACGCCAGATACATTTTCCCCCCCCTTCCCCCCCCCCCCCCCCCCCCCCCCCCCCCCCCCACAAAAATTATGCAGTAACCGTTTCAAAACCTGCATTTACAGTGAGATCAACTATTTACCTAGGGAAAATTGGGGCTAGGGAGGGGGGGAAAGGGGCAGAGGGAGGGGGGGAAGGAAGGAAGGGAGTGGGGGGCTGTTTGTGTATAGTGCAGTGCTCTGTGTGTGGGGCGTGAGTGAGGGGTTGTGTGGGCGGGGTAGGGGTTTGGGGGGTTGGTGGGGTGTGTGTGTGTGTGGTGTGTTTGGTATGGGTGTCGTGACCTTACAGAACTTTTCCGGTCACCGCCCTGAACCCTTGACACTGACCCCCCGTCACACCCGGTGTTTGTTTTTCCCCATACTATCTGTGACCTCCCCACGCCCTCCTCTTCAGTCCTTCCCCCCTCTTTAATTTCTCTCTTTCTTTTGTTTCTCTCTCTCTCTTCTATTTCTTCACTTCCTTTATTTCTCTTCTCTCTCTGTCCTCTCCTCTCCTCATTTCCCGTCTCTGTCTTCTTTTTTCTGTCCCGTTCTTTGTCTGTCTCCTCTCTGTGTCTGTCTCTGTGTCTGGGGTGCTCTGTCTCTCTCTCTGCCCTCTTTCATATCTCCCGTCCGGTCTGTCCCGTCTGTGTCTGTTTTGTCTGTTTTCTGTGTGTCTCTCTTTGTCTGTCTGTATCTCTCTCTCGCTGTCTTCTTTGTTGTCTTCTCTTTTTCGCTTCTTCTGTCCCCTCTTCGTGTTTTCCCCGTTCTTTTCTTCTCCTTCTCTCAGTCTTTTTCAGCTAAGGAATGTTTATCATGGTTGATTTTTTCCCTTTTTGGAAAACGCGTATGAAAGGGGAAATTTTTTAAAATACATAACGTCATTTACATTGTCCTTCACATAGTAACATTGTTACTTTTTTTCTCTTCTCAACATTTGAGTCTTTCGTCGCAACAGGACGTAAAACTTGCTTTCGGTTTTGACGGGGATGTATAATTGCTCGGGGATTTATGTTTTTTGTGCATTTTTCTTGTTGTGTGCAGTTTTTGATGAATAGAAAAATTCATTAAAAAACGATTATGGCACACATTTTTTTCAAAAGTGTCTCCCTGCTATTTTTGCTTTTTTTTTTTTTTTTTTCGAAAATAACAAAATTCGTGTGAAAGGTAAAAAGGGGGTGTGGGTGTGCAATGGTGTTATCTATATTTTTTTTTTTGGGGGGGTTTTTTTGGTTGGGGGTTTTTGGGGGTGGGGTTGTTTGTTGTTGTGTTTTGTATTTTTTGTGTTTTTTTTGGGTTTTTTTGTTGTGTGTTTTTTTAATTTTGATTTTTTATTTTTTTCCTTTTCTTTTTTTGGGTTTTTGTTTTTCCCTTTGGGGGGGTTTTTGTTTGTAAACGGAAAAAAATGGTTTGGGTGTTCCCCCCGGTTTGGGGGTGGGTGGTGGGGGTTTTTGGTTTGGGGGGGGGGTGGTGTTTTTGTGTTGGGGTTGTGTTTGTTTTTTTTGTGTGGTTGGGGGTGTGTGGGGGGGGGGGGGGGTGGGGGGGGGGTGGGGTGTTTGGGGGGTGGTGTGGGGGGGGGGGGGGGGGGTGGGTTTTTTGTGGTGTTGTTTGTGTTTGTGTGTGGAGAGGGGGGAGAGAGTGTGTGTGTGTGGTGTAAAAAAAAATGATTTGTGTTTTTGTGGTAAAAAAAGGGGGGGGTGAAGGGGGGGGGGGGGAGGGAGAGGTGTGTTTGTGTGGGGGGGGAGGGGATTGGCCTGTGTTTGTTGGAATACGCTCAGGGGAAATAATTGTTTTTGTTTTGTTTGCTTTTTGGACGTTGGGGGTTTGTGCTGGTACAAAGTCAGGGGAAAACCAAATTTTGTTAATTCTTTGCGGCGCTTTTTTTTTGTTTGTTTTTGAACCGTTGTGTTGTGTAAGTCAGGGAAAACCTTTTGTTAATCTTTGCGCGCGCGTGTGTGGTGTGTGGGCGTGCGTGGGGGTGTGTGGGGTGTTTGTGTAAACCAATGTGTTTTTATGGCAAACATAATAAACTGAATTATTTAAATCCTTTATCCCGAAACCCAGTTCACCGCATCCCACATTGGTTAACCACTCGAGCAAAAGCAAATTTGATTCCTTTGACTCCTCCCCCTATCCCCCAAGCTTCTGCGGAGGCTGGTGGATAGGGTGAAGGAGAGTCAAAGGGTTCAAGTTTGTTTGCATTTGGTGGATGGAGTGGGGACTAAAAGGGTTAGGGCGAATGCAATTTCGAAAAAAAAACGAAAATTTGGGGTAAAACTCCGGCTGGTACTTTAAGATGAATTATTCAGTTTGAAAAAAAAGTGTATAAAGGCACAGCTGTTTGTCCCCTTACGAAACATGAGAGAATCAGACGATTTTTAAATTTGTTGTTTTTTTGTTTTTCCAAGCAGGGGTTTAAAGTGTATCTGATTAAGACATGCAATGCCACAACGGACAAGTTAGTGTGAATCAGTAAAAAGTTTTATTATCATCATTACAAAATTTGGGGGGGGGGGGGGGGGGGGGGGGGGGGGGGGGTCGGGTGAAAAAAACCCCACCACCACCACCACCACCAAAAACCAATACCAACCCAACACCACCCCAAAGCCTACCCGACTGGGGCTCGTGACGAGAACAAAAAAACCGATAGATTGTCATTCAGTGTGGTTGACGTCATTTTAAGGAAGCTGCTTTTTTTTGAAATATACGGGCAATTCAGAAGAAATAGTCTTTTCTCGTAAAATGAGAACAGGGGTTTAAAAATGTAATGTGGGACAGACAGTTCTGAAGTGGGGGTGAGGTAGGGTTACTAATTTGAACCCCGGCTGATTCTTCGTTTTAACCCTCTTTTTCCCGCATCCTGTCCACCAACTGCAAAAACTTAACCCTTTGACTTCTCATCCTCTCCCCCTTTTTATGTACAAAAGTTGGGGGATAGGCGAAGGATTTAAAAGGGGTTAGGGTGAAGGATCAAAGGGTTTGGGGGGAGGGGAAAAGGGGTCAAAAGGGTTTGGGCGAAGGGGTTTAAAGGGTTAAGTTTTTGCTTTGTTTGCAGGGATGCTGGTAGGGGCGGGGGTCAAAGGGTGAAACCTTCCTCTTACGGTCACTGTGGGGTTTTCTGAAGAAATTTTTGCATAAAACCGACAAGATTCATAAAGAAATAGGTCTCAGTACAGGGGGGAATTCCAGAAACCCAGTGATTTTCAAAGACTAGTTTAAATTTGGGGATGCATCGGTGCGTGGGGGAAAAAAAGTAGCTAAGTTCGCTAAATTTTCTAGACTGCGATCGCAAAATAAAAAGTTGATGAAAGAAAATGATAAAAGAGGAGAAGAAAAATGAAATAACAGTAACGACATAAATCAATGCTTGTAGCAACATTTTTCCCCTATATATCCCGGATTCATTCCACACTAACTTTTACAGGGAACAAAATGTTATTACTACAGGAAAATAAAATTGTCGCCCCCGTATACAACGTTAAAATCGACAAGATAAAAATAGTACAAAAATGTCTAAACATCATAAATACAGCATCGCATACATACATACATCAAATACATAATACATACATACATACTTTCATACATCTACTGCTACATGTTTTTCATACAAAAACATACATACCAAAAAAACATACATACGACGTGGCGTAAAAACACACAGCACATGCATCTACATACATTCTACACATCGTTTTTATACACACAGGATGATACACGCACACACACACCGCACGCGCACGCAAACAAAAAAAAAAATTTTTTTTATCGTCCCAGAATTTTTTGAGCTGAACTAGGGTCTGCATCTTTTTATTGTTTTACCAGACCACAGATAATTTTGTAACAAAACTTACAAGCTTGTCTCATCTCAGGTCCCATGCCCTGGCGTTGGGGGCTATGGCCTTCCCATCTTTTTCATCCTTGTTGCCTCAAGCCCCTCTTCCCCCTTCTTTGCCTTCAGCACTCTGCAAGCCCGCCAACCTTTCTCCCTGGTCCCTGGTGCTCTTTTTTTTCCCCCCCATTTTCCTTTTGTGCAGGTGCCCCAATTCCTGTTTCCTCAAAAAATTGGCCTATAAATGTTGTTTTTTCCTTTTCCAACCTTCCTTACGAATGGTTTGTGTCTGCCTCCACAAGAACAACTGTGGCTAACAGAAATCGAAAGGGAAATGTGATGGCACGCCAGGACATTATAAAATGAATTTTTTTTATTCTTTGTGACACGCTTAGTGTGAGACCTGGTACACCAGGGGAACCAAGTAAAAGACAGCAGAAAAACCTAGTGGGCGAGAAGGGAAGTGAATCCATAAACATGACATCCGTTTCCGGTTTGTCAGCCTAAGACAGAAGGGTTTCGGGCCCCGCTTGTAAAGTTAGAATATGCGACATTTTTTGGTTTTTTTTTTAAAGGGTTTTTTTTCTGTTTAATTTTCGGGAGTCACTTTTTTCTAAACCTTTTTTAAGCAATGAATGTTCAGACATCTTTTATTACAAAAAAAATCTTTGAATTTTTCAAAGGCAAAGCTTAAAAAGTAACAGCCCGGGGTTCAGGAAAAGTAACTTATTTTTGAAAATAAAAAACAAAACAGAACAAAAAAAAAACCTTCAGTTTTTGACACAGCTTGCTTTTTGCTAGGTATAGGGAACATTTAAAATTTCCTAAAAACAAACAAAACTTTGGCATTATAATAACTTTCTTATGCTTTAATTTGATAAAAATAATGATATTAAACCGCGCTTCATTCACAAGTCACAAGGGTTTCACAAAAAGCATGAGTGACAGAGGCGGATACTCGTAAAGCAAATACATGTAAACCCCTTACGCTTTGATGAAACAGATAAACTAAAAGAACTAAATGTTAAAAAGGATTAGAAATGACGGGAAAGGCAAAAATAAAAATTTTTTCCCCCGGGGGAAAACTCGGAATGTTCAAAGGATAAGCTTAAATCGCTTTAACTTGCTCTGTCTCTTTTCCCCTTTCTCTGTCTTCTTGTTTTCTGTCTGTCTTGTATGTCTGTCGTTCTCTTTCTCTGTCTGTCTGTTTTTTCTTTTGTCGTTTTGTCTGTCTCTATGTCTCGTCGTCTGATGTTTGTCTGTTGTCTCTTTTTTTTCCTTTTCCTCTCTTTTTCTCTTTTGTTGTGTGTGAGATTTTAAATTAGTATTTGGTGAATCAACTTTTGATAATACATTTAAAAAAATGCAAAAAGATAAAATTGATGTACATTCAAATTTGAATTATAATCGGGGAGTGGGTGAGAGAATGACTTTATTAAAAAATTTAATAAAAAGGGAACATTGGGAAAAGGGGGGGGATCGTGGTGGGGGTGGGGTGGGGGTTGCTTCACATAACACATGGCGTGTTTTCAGGTCATCTGACCCGCACGTTTTTTTATGGAGAGTAGTAGGATTTTTATGCGAGTTGTGGGTTTTGGTGTCTGCCTTGACATTCATTTTTTTTTTCTCCAATGTTACACACACACAACACACACACCACAAACACACACACACCACACACAACCCCACACAAAACCCATACCAAACACACCACCCCACCCCACCACAAAAACACCACACACCAAAAACCCCCCCAAAACCCAAAACACACACAACACCACACAACCACCCCCAAAAAACACACCACACACACCAGCTCTTTTTATGTTACCGGTATGGGTTTAAAGTCTTTTTGAATTTTAGATTCATCCCCCTAGACTTTTTTTTCTTTTTTTGTTTTTTTTTTTTCTTTTTTCAATTCATTTTTAATTATGTATACACCACACACACACACCACACACACAACACACACAACAACACCACCACAAAAACACCAAAAGAACCCCAAAAACCGACACACACACACACAAACCCCACACACAACACACACACACAACATACATTTTATATAATTTCCCCTTCAAAATTTTTTTAAGACAACAACAAGAGCATTGACTATTTTTCCAATATTCGGCCCTTTGGGTTTCCTCAGGGGGTGTGTGTGTGTGTGTGTGTGTTGGTGTGTGTGTGTGGTGTTGTTTGTGTGTGTGTGTGTGTGGGTTTTTTGGTGTGTGTGTTGGGGGTTTTTGTATTGATATAAAATTTTTTTTTTGTTATATATATTTTTATATATTATATAAAATTGTATATTATGTTTTTTTGTGTTTTTTTATTGTGTTATATATGAATATATGTTTTAAATGAAAGTGTGTGATGTATTATGTATGTATTGTGTGGTATGTTTTTTGTATTTTTTACACACATGCATGATTGATCAACAAACCCAAGGCATGTGGACTGTGTGAACTTAAGCAAATTTGGACTAATTCTAACGTATTCAGCCAAAAGGGATCCCTTTCGATTAGTAATTACAGATCTGGCTTTGAAATTTTGTGTGACAAAAGTTTTTTAAAACTAATGTCTTCCTTCCCCCCCCCCCTGCTCTCTCTCTCTCTTTTCAAATTAACCACGCGAAACACACTAAATACAACCTAAACACTAAAAAAAAAATTTCAGTACACTCACACCACACCCCCAACAACAACACACCACACACACACACACACACACACACACAACACACCAAAACAAAACAAAAACACACTTCCACACACACACACACCACCAAAAAATTTCCACACACACACACACACACACACAAACACAACACACACGACCAAAACCCAACACACCAATGTGACACCAAACGTGCCCCCTAATAATCTATACAAATTTCTATTTGTATCCCAGTTATATATCAAAGTATAATGTTGCACTTTTTAAAAGAAAAATATGCTTTTAAAAAAAATTTTTTATTTTTTAAATCGTAGCGTAAGGGAGCGAAGTGGTTTTAAACCTTAGTGAAGAGATGGGCCCCAAAAAGAACCCTTTTGGGACACCATATTTCAACACAACTGCCAAAGT
>JAPXFY010007383.1:0-10858 GCA_030674185.1 Monoplex corrugatus | reverse complement strand
ATCGACCCAAAATGTCGCACCAACTCAAAATGACCACATTTGTGCATTCCAGCTACCATATAGTTAGAGTTTTGAGTATAGGTGAAACTCCATAAACAATGTGCGTTTTGTGTGTGAGCTTGAAACGAGCCCGTCAGTCTGTCAGTATGTATGAATGTAGATGTATGTATGTATGTATGTATGTATGTATGTATGTATGCATGTATGTATGTATGTATGTATGTATGTATGTATGTATTGATCATTTTGGCCTATTTAGCTGTCAAACAGTGAAATAGACCTAACTGACCACTGGTCGGGCATATACATCAATACATTTTGGACCAGCCCGGTGCGACATTTTCGGCCTTGTAACGGAGGCCCAAAATGTCGCAGTGTCTCAAAATGTCCACCGGACCACAGTTGCGTATTCCAGGCTACCGTATAGTCTGTGAATGTATGTGATCAAAAATGTGTGGAACAGCGCTGAGGAAATTGCTAGCCGATGTTTTCATTTTTGTTTTCAAGTTAGTGCGACATTTTGGGCAGGTGCGACATTTTGGGCTTGCTCTACGTAGAGGCCCAAAATGTCGCACCGGCCCAATGAGACGGGGGTTCAAAGACATCATCCCAATCAGAGACAATGGAGGAGGCGAAAACAGAGGAACAATGATGCTAGTCTGAGCCACGTCTCTTGGTTTTTGTTCTCTAATGTTCTGGACTGCCACAGCGCATCCTGCTGAAGTGTGTGTCTGTGTGTGTGTGTGTAAGTGTGTGTGTGTGTGTGAGTGTGTGTGTGTGTAAGTGTGTGTGTGTTTGTGTGAGTGTGTGTGTGTGTGCTTGCTTGTGTATGTGTGTATGTGTCTGTGTTTGTGTGTGTGTGTACGTGTGTGTGTGTGTGTGTTTGTGTGTATGTGTGTGTGTGTGTGTGTGTGTGTGCTTGCTTGCTTGTGCGTGTGTGTGTAATACGACAGAGAGAAAGAGGGACAGACAGACAGAGACAGAGACAGACAGACAGAGGGACAGACAGACAGAAAGAGAGACAGAGAGAGAAACAGAGATGGATACAATGACAGAGATAGATAGACAGACAGAGAAAGACAGAGAAAAAGACAGAGACAGACAGAGACAGACAGAGACAGGCAGGCAGACAGACAGACAAATTGACAGACGCACAGACAGACACATAGACAGATGGAGAGAGAAAGACTGACAGGCAGACAGACAGACAGTCAGAGAACACAGAAGAACAGAGAGAAAGATGGAGACAAGGATAGATAGACTTACAAACAGACAGAAATACTGAGAGACAAATAAAGAGGCAGAGAGAGAGAGAGAGACAGAGAGACAGAGAGAGACAGAGAGGGAGGGACAGACAGAGAGACAGACTGAGAGACAAAGAAAGAGAAACAGACAAAAACAGATAGACAGAGACAAAAAAGGAGAGTGACAGAGTGAGAAAAGGGGGGGAGGGGCATGCAGAGAAAGAGAGGGGGAGACAGAGTCAGACAGAGAGAGACAGAGAGACAGAGATCAAAGGGGAGAGAGAAAGAGAGAGAGAGAGAGAGAGATTGACAGACAGACAGAGAGAGACAGAGAGGCAGAGACAGAGAGATGAAGACAAGGACAGATAGACATACAGAGAGGCAGAAAGACAGAGAGACAAATACAGAGACAGAGAAAGACAGACAGACAGACAGAGACAGACAGATAGGCAGGCAGGCAGACAGACAGAGAAAGAGAGAGGGACAGACAGACAGAGAGACAGACTGAGAGACACAGAAAGAGAAACAGACAGAAACAGAAAGACGGAGAGAGAAAAAGGAGACAAACAGAACGAGAAGGGGGGCATGCAGAGAAAGAGAGAGACAGAGACAAAAGGGGAGAGAGAGAGATTGACATACAGACAGAGAGAGACAGAGAGGCAGAGACAGAGAGATGGAGTCAAATACAGATAGACAAACAGACAGACAGAAAGACAGAGAGACAAAGAAAGAGACAGAGAAACAGAAAAAGAGAAAGAGAGAGAGAGAAATTGTAGGACAGACAAAGAGACAGACAGAGAGACAAAGAAAGAGAAACAGACAGAAACAGAGAGAGCTACAGAGAGAGACAGACAGACAGACAGACAGACAGACAAAGAAAGAGAGAGGGGGAGCAGCTAGAGAATGGCAGAGACAGAGGAAGAGGGAGACAGACATACAGACAGAGACAGCAAGAGAGGGGGGAGAGAGAGAGAGAGAGGCAGACAGACAGACACACAGGGTGAGAGAGAAAGAAACAGAGAGAGAGACAGAAGGAGAGATGGGAGTTAGCCAATTGGGAGAAAAGCACTTCAATGGACAGATGTTGGCGTGCTCTCCTCCTCACTGTGCTTGTCAGTGGCCTCTACTGAGTCATCAGTTGTTTCCCTGTTTTATGATCGTATCATCAGCTGGGAGTGCTAGCTGTCAAATTGTATGGCAGTTTGATCAGTTATGCATTGTGTGATTTTTTTTATCGCTGTTGTCATTGGCAAGAAACACAATCTGATTATTTTTGGCTGTTGATCTGTCTAATACAGTTACGGGTGTATTGATGATTGTGCTGATAATGGCGAGTTTTGTTACTGATGATGCTGGACAAGTCGTTTATCATTATTATCATTGTTATTATTATTATTATTATTATTATTATTATTATTATTATTATTATTATCACTATCATCATCATTATTGTTATTATTATTATATTACTATTATTGCTGCTGTTGTTATTGTTGTTATTTAATTATCATACTTGTCATTGTTGTTATTATTATTATTGTTATTTATCACCATCATTATGATAACCATTCATGTCATAAGAACATCATTGTTATTATTATCATTATCATTGCTTTATTATTGATATAATTATTTCCAAAGCTCATTTGGACTTATAGCACATCACACAAAAGCAGACATGTTAATGGATCACACACAAAAAACTCCAGTTATCAAGCGAGCTATGTTCCACTATTCTGTTGCATAGCTTGCATATTTGATGGGCGTGCTTGCTATTGCCATGTTTCTATGATCCAGACACTGACAAGACGTAGCTGTTGAACGTGCATAATTAGCATTCGGCATGCGTATTAACGAATAGGGTTTTAGAACTGGTAGGTCTGCACACACATATTGACCTGGGAGATTAGGAAAGTATCCCCCCGTTGCCTACCAGGATAAGGTATCGAACTCCGGACCTTCTGAGAGGATTTTTGATGTTTACTTACAGGACAACTGTACCCGTCTAAGATGAGGTATTTTTGTCGAATCTGTTTGTATAACAATAGGCAAAGTTATACCCTGACAGATATCGTTGTACTAAATTGAATGCGTTGATAGAGAGGAGCATCCTCGAACTCAAACTAACCACATTCAGAGATAATGTACATGTATATGCAACATTTCCAGGTTATGTTTGTTTATTTATTTTTAACAGTTGATTTAGATATACATTTCTCCACAATAAGATTACATTGACAAATGAAGTCTAAGCCATTTCAGTAACATAATTATATAAATATAAAAAATCTAAAACCCACATGCTAGGTAAGACTTCAAAGACCATTGCCAATGCGTAAGGCTTGTGTGCTTAATTAATGGAAATGCCATGATCCTTTTCGATCTTCTCCATTATATGGTTGTTCATGCTTTTGTTGTTTTCTTTAGATTTCTTGTTATTTACTGTATTTATATATAGTTGTTTTTCTGTGTTTGTTCATTCTATTTATTGCTTTCTGTGTTTATTCATGTTTTTGTTCTTCCAGTCTATCCAGCTGTCACTCTGTACCTGACCTTTTTCAGGGTTGTAGAAGGTAAAGGTACTTCTAGTCTATCCAGCTGTCACTCTGTACCTGGCCCTATGCAGGGCAGAGAATGGTAAAAGCACTTCCAGTCCACACAGCTGTCAATGTGTACCTGCCCCTTATCAGGTCATGGAAGGTAAAGACACCTCAAAGCCATCTAGCTGTCATTGTGCACCTGCCCCTTATCAGGTCGTGGAAAGTAAAGACACACCCAGTCCATCCAGCTGTCACTGTGTACCTGGCCCTTAGCAGCGTTGTGAAAGGTAAAGACACATCTAGTCCATCCAGCTGTCACTGTGTACCTGGCCCTTAGCAGCGTTGCAGAAGGTAAAGACACCTCCAGTCCATCCAGCTGTCACTGTGTACCTGGCCCTAAGCAGCGTTGCAGAAGGTAAAGACACATCTAGTCCATCCAGCTGTTACTGAGTACCTGGCCATTTTCAGGGCAAAGAAAGGTAAAGATATCTCCAGTGCACACAGCTGTACCTGGCCCTCTTCAGGGTAGAATAAGATAAAACACCTTCAGTTCACACGGCTGTGACTGTGTACCTGACTCTCTTGAGGGTTGTGAAACGTAAAGAAGAAAGGAGCGGGAGGTGCCAACCATTATCATGATGGCTGGACAAACATTCCGGTCTCTACCACCTCAAACCCCACGACATCTGAATGGGTTATGGGGACGAGCTTTACCTGATTATCAGTTGTAAGTACAGGTGGGAGAGTATATCACTGCTAACAGCTGAGGAATGGGAGCAATACTACAATCACTATGTAACAGCCAATAACAGAAGTTCCGGGATTTGATCAATACAGCAGTCACTGTGTAGCAATCACCAGCAGAAGTTATGTGATGTGATTAATGCTACAGTCGCTGCATGTGTAACAATCGCTAACACAAGTCCTGTGATGTGATCAATACTGCAACACTAACACAAGTCCTGTGATGTGATCAATACTGCAACACTGTGTAACCAGACACTAACAGAAGTCCTGGGATGTGATTAATACATCAGTCATTGTGTGTGTAACAATCACTAACAGATATCCTGGAATGTAATCAATACAACAGTCACTATGAGTGTAACAGTCAATAACAGAAGTCCTGGAATGTGATCAATACAAAGCCACTGTGTAACAGTCAGCGTTATTGTTATTCTTATATTGTTTTAAGGCCTGCAGACTGTGTAGAGCCATATTAAGGCTACAATCATTTCAAAACATACACGATACTTCAAAAGGACAAAAAAAGACAGGAAAAGTAAATTAAGTTCACATATGAATGCTTCCACGCACATAATCTAGGAGAAGCCCTTGGCGTTGACCACTCTGTCCAATTTATCACAGAGGGAATTTAAAAAACATATATGAATACAAATATGAGAATAACTAATGACTCTAAAACATATAGAAAAACGAGCTTATATTACATAAATTTGCTGCTACATATCTCATTTCCCTAGAGCCAAAAATGCACTTAATACATGTACCCAGCTATCAAATCTAAGAGAATGTACGTAAGACTTTATTGAACGCATAAAGGTGAATGGACCAGCAAGGCAGAAAATAATATGAAGAAATTACTGAAAGCAAAAGAGGAAGGAAGAAAGAAAGGGAGTGACAGAAAAGAAGAAATTTCTAACAAAGAATTTGCAGAAGATGGGGATACTATTGATACTTAAAGATCCCCCGGCATCCCCACAGGGGTGTGTGTATCAGTCACTAACAGAAGTCATGGGATGTGATTCATACTACAGTCACTGTGTGTACAACAGACTCTAACAAACTTGACTCTGCTTGGAACAGTGACGGTGGTGCAATGTGCGACTCACGTGTTTCTTGTTCCCTGCTGTCTTCACTGACATCACCGTTATGGGCTTCACATCTCTACTGTGGTGATTTATAGACACAGCTCCTGTTCTCTGAGACATTCTTTCCTTCCTAACCCTCCCTGTTTGTCTGTTTGTCTGCCTGTCTGTTGGTCTGTCTGTTTGTCTGTCTGTCTGTTTGTCTGCCTCTCTCTCTCTCTCAATCTGTCTCTCACTGTGTCTCTGTGTCTCTCTTTGTCTGACTGTCTGTCTGTCTGTCTGTTTCTCTGTCTCTGTCTCTCTGTCTCTGTCTCTATCTCTGTCTCTTTCTGTCTCTCTCTCCCTCCCCCTCTCCTTCTTTGGTTTTGTGGTTTATATGTGAGTCGACATGTGCCTGCACGCACATACACACACAAACACACACACACACACATACACACACGCGCGCATATACACACACAGTCCACACATACACACACGTGCACGCACGTGCGCACGCACACGCACACACATATGCACAAGCACAGCGCACGCATGAGCTTACACACGCACACACGCACCTACACACGTACAAACACGCATGCACGCGTGAATGCACACACACACACACACGTGCGCGCGCGCGCGCCCACACACATACACACACACGCGCGCACACTCAAAGATATACGTGAAACTCAGCGTGTGTATTTGCGTGCGTGTATATGTGTATGTGTGCGTGTATATGCGTGTATATGTGTTTGTGTGTGTATGTGTGTGTGTGTGTGTGTGTGTGTGTGTACGTGTGTGTGAACACATGCATACCTGTGGGTATGCATGATCGTGTGCGTGCGTGCGTGCGTGTGTGTGTGTTATGTGTGTGCACGTGTGTGTGTGTGTGTGTGTGTGTGTGTGTGTGTGTGTGCGTGCGCGCGCGCGCAGATGTATAAAACGACAGTGTCACTTATATCGTAGAAGTGATTTATTTCTACTACAGGTACTACCAGATACTTGTCTCTAGTTGTGTCCGTCATCCATGATTTATCTGAAGCACTGACAAGCTTCTCAGATTTCCTTGAGTAAAAACAGGTTCTTCTTGTGTTCAATAAAAACTGAGATTTTTGTTTTAGTTTGGATTCAGGGTTTGGTTTGATGGTCTGTTTGTCTGTTTACTTGGGTGAATACTGACTGTGGGTTGGTTTGGTTACAACACACACACACACACACACACACACACGCACGCACACACACACACACACACACACACACACACACACACACACACACACACACACACACACACACACACTGGTAAAATATTACCTCAAATACAAAGACCACTAGCTACATTAAGGTAGACAGTCCCATTGTTGGGTCTGAATCTTTTTAGGCAGGACACGTTTTGAATTGGGACCAAACTTATATTCCACTCAATGTGTGTTTGAGTCTGTGCATCTAAAATCCTTGGGAAACAATTGACAAGTTCTGAGCCTTGATTAAACCCTTCAGCTTGAAAAAGCTGTTCTATCAGTTTGTCTGTAGATGATCAATGCATAAATCTACTACCGGAATAACAAAGCCTGGAATCCATGATAATCTGAAGTTTTCTAGAGTGAACTGGAACAGTATTTGTTTTCTGAACACAGACTGAAATCTTCTTCACTGAACAAATTGTAACTTTGTTCTAGTAAGTACTTAAGATACCCATCTTCAGAAAAGTGGGTAGTGTTTCTTTTACATGTGTGCTTTTTGTCTGAAGAAAGCAAACAACATTCAAAAGAGGGCATACTTTTCAAAGGTTTGCTCCTGTAAAACACATATTTTACTGTCTACTTCAGTTTGTTTCCCCCACATTCTCACGTTTGTCAGAATACAATAACAGCACATGTTTTACTGAGGAAATATTATATTAGTTTTTATTGAAATGAAGGGGAATCATACGTTCAGCTTTGCACTGTCAAGAATTTTTTTTTCTGAGACAAATTAGTTTCAATTTATGATGGGATTTCTCTGTATTCCAATATCCATTTGTGACGTACTCTTCATTTTTCTTGACTTTTCCATATTGTGAATTCTAAAATTTGTGACGTACCTTTCGCTCTTGTGGAATGAATGTAAAATAAAGTTTTACCTTATGCATTTGTTGTTATAAATCAGAGCTACTAATTACATTGGGTTACATTTTATTTTCATGAGTTTGGTGTTGTGGAAGTGACTGTTTCCAGAATCAAGGAAACGTTATTGGCATCAACAAGGTGTGATTCTCTTTGACAGTGATGTTTCTCTTTTGTATTTCCTGACCCTATTGTTTCCTATGCACCGATTGTACGTATTTCTTTTTCAGGCTCAGCAAATATGTCATTTAGTTTCAGTTTCAGTTTCTCAAGATGACGCCTCCACGCTCGGAATGAATTCCATCAGTACCAAGGTCACATGCACTATGTGATGGAGACAATCCAGAATGATCATGGCACAAGCCTTAAACATTAGCTTGCCATGTCTTGAGATTGTACCTAGCCTATGGGTTTCTGTCTGTGATTAGTATTGTGTCAGTCTATCACTGGAACAATCTTGGATATATGTATCTTATCTTCAAAGAAAGAATAACTAAATAAAGTGAATAAACAGTTAAAAGACTGAATCAAAACAACTAGCCAGTAAGACTTGTCTCGTATCACAAAGAGCCCCCCTCGCCCCACCCTGCCTCCGTTGAATACGCAAAACATATGTTGCCTAGCAACAAGATGAAAACAGTATGTTCTTAATCACAGTTCCTCAGTCGTCCACTTTCAAAGAAAGAAGTGATAAATAAATAAATTAATAAATAAACATATAAATAATGGATGAATGAATAAAGCGATAAATAACAAATAACAGTAAACACACAAACGCACACACACACACACACACACACACACACACACACACACACACACACACACACACACACATATATATATATATATATATTATATATATATATATATATATATAATATCACTTATATTGAAAAGACGTTAAATCAAAGAACGAACGAACACACACACACACACACACACACACACACACACACACACACACACACACACACACACCACACACACACACACACACACACACACACACACACACACACACACACACACACACACACACACTCATACACATACAGCATGATGGCCGACAACAATGAGAAAGCGGGAATGACATATGTACATGTACACATACATACATCAAGCGACACCTAAGCAAAAGAAGTTAAAACAAAACAAAAAGAAGACTGATACCTTGACAAACTTAGAGAGATACAGACAACAATAACCAAACACACCACAAACACACACACATTGTGACAAACTTTCCATTCTACGATGTAAGAGTCTGAGCAGTGTTATTTTGGAGATGGTCCCAATATTAGTCTGGTTAATGATAGCTCTTGGGTTGTTTTTTTCTCTCATAGTAGATTTTGGCCACTTCCACTGTCTATTCCTCTTTGCGTATAACGTTCAGTGGAATGATGATTCACATTATCTTCGTCAAGGTACGATGTTTACCGTCTAAGTACTAAAGCTATTGTGGCATTACCTGCACGTTTGTCCACACGTTCATTGCCCTTAACACCAATGAGACTGGGGCAGTAGATTTTGTCTCAAAAAACAAAAACACCACAAAGTCGCAACATAGAACACATTGTGACAAAGTTGCCATTCCATGATGTAAGAGTCTGGGCAGTGTTACTTTGGAGATGGTCCCAATATTAGTCTGGTTAATGATAGTTTTTGTTTTTTCTGTCATAGTAGATTTTTGGCCACTTCCACTGTCTATTCCATTTTGTGTATGACGTGTTCGCAAAGGTACGATGTTTAATAATAATAATAATATAATAATATAATATACAATATTTTATATAGCGCAAAATCTTGATAAAATAAAATCTAAGCGCTAAAACAGACACACACGCACGCACGCACACACACGCACGCACGCACGCACGCACACACACACACACACGCACACACACACACACACACACACACATACACGCACACGCACATGCACACGCACACGGCTATAAATGGGGAGAAAGAATAAAAGCAATAGAAATTTATAGAGAGCATATTATATACAATTATATATTACAATGTGATTCCCCTCCGAGTGGAGACAGGCTGCAGAGGGGATTGAGTGAGGTCAGGATTTTATGCAGAGGAGAAAAGGTGAGTTTTGAGAGCGGACTTGAAGGAGACAAAAGTAGGTTGCTGACGGACTGAGAGAGGAAGTTTGTTCCAGGAAAGTGGAACAGAAACAGAGAAGGCTCGTGGACCATAGGTATTGAGCTTAGTGCGTGGAAAGCGAAAAGTCAGAGGATCGGAGGCAGAGCAGAGGGTACATGAGGGAACATAAATCTCAAGTAGGCTTGACAGGTAATCGGGGGCTGCGTTATTGAGGCTTTTGTAGCACATGGTGTCTAGTTTGTACTGTATGCGCTTTGATACAGGGAGCCAGTGAAGTTATGCCAGGAGAGGAGATATGTGGTCAGCTTTTTTCTTTTTGAGTACAAGGCGTGCAGCATTGTTTTGAATGCGCTGCAGGATGTGAATGGTGGAGGCAGGAAGACCAGACGGGAGTGAATTGCAATAGTCATTGCGAGACGTTATGAAGGAGAGAACGAGTTTTGCAGTTGTTTCGACAGAGAGATACTTCCTGATCAGGCTTATACGATGGAGCTGATGGTAGCAAGATCTGGCAGTTTGAGAAACAAAGTTGTTCATGGAGAGGGTAGAGTTAATGCAGACACCAAGGTTTTTAGCTGATTCAGAAATTGGGACTGATGTGTTACATAATGGGAGAGAAAGAGGAGGCAACTGAGAAAGTTTAAGGACTTCGGATCTTGTGGCATTGCCTGCAAGTTTGTCCACACGTTCATTCCCTTAACACCAATTAGTCTGGGGCAGTAGATCCACGTGAGATTGTGTAGGTCGATACTGCTCATTGCTTTGTGCCAGTCGGGGGTACCTACTTCATTTGTACGTTTGTAAGTAGGTGACTCACCTGATAATATACAGCGGCTGTTGACTCGCACCACTGAGTGTTACTCGGACATTAAGAACTGGATGACACACAATAGACTTCAGCTTAATGACGACAAAACAGAAGCTATCCTCATTGGCACCCGTCAGAAACTTTCTCAGCTGCCTCCTCTTTCTCTCCCATTATGTAACACATCAGTCCCAATTTCTGATTCAGCTAAAAACCTTGGTGTCTG
>JAPXFY010007382.1:0-10858 GCA_030674185.1 Monoplex corrugatus | reverse complement strand
GCATCTCCCCCACCCTCCTCATCCCTAGCCACTCTGCAAGTCCGTCCAGCATTCTCTCCTTGGGTCTACCTGGTGCTCTCTTTCCCTCCAGCTTTCTCGTTGTGACCAGGTGCTCCAGATCCCCCTTCCTCATAAAATGGCCTATAAATGTTGCCTGTCTTTTCCTAATCTTCCTTATGAGTGATCTGTATATAAACATAGCGAGCTTTCTGGTGTGGTTTTGTTGATGCCTGCCATTAATGATACCTTGATGGATGTCTGTGGTATTTCTTAGGAATTAGCTCAGTTCTACGAAAAGCATACTTAGGTTATACCATAAGGAAATAAATTCAGTTTCCATAACATCATTATAGAATAGACAACTAAGAATATTGTGGTTATTTGTTATTTTGTACTGTGAATGATAACCATTTAATGTCGATATTTCTAGCGTAAATCTAGTAAAACAGAGAGAGAGAGAGAAGACTGACAGACAGAGCCAGAGACAGACAGACAGACAGAGGAGAGAGAGAGAGAGAGAGAGAGAGATGTTTAAAACATATAGGAATCATCACTACCATTCCATTGTTTTGGTTATCCATACAAAGATGATTTCCAGGAATACACAGAGTTACTGGCACCAAAGAATACGATCTCATCTCCTACAAGAGATAATGATGCCATGGAACAGTGATCATATGACAACACTGTAGGTTATTGAGGCAGTGAAACATTGTTGTACAGACTCTTGAGAGAGAGAGAGAGAGAGAGAGAGAGAGAGAGAGAGAGAGAGAACACAAAGAGACACGGCCAGACAGACAGAGTGGAAAAAGTTTGGGGATTTGGGGGGGGGGGGGGAGGCAACATAAATATACTGACTACTTTTAGCTTGGGGCACGGACAATTGCACTGCAGTTCTTAGAGCGCCGAAAGTGTGCTTATCGGTAAAAGTTTTCTTAAAGCTAGGAAATCGGTTTAACTTAGGCTTGCTTGCCTTCTGAATGTAAATGAGCAAAGCTCGACTTTTCTAAGTTTGCTAAGACCCAAAGCAAACTTACCACCTACGATCGTCTATGGAATTGTGGTCTTGTCCCTAGCCTGAGATGAAATACAGAGAGGAAGACAGACGCAGACACAAGCAGAAAGACGGTGGTGAAGTCAAACCCAATCGAGTCAGCTTCAAACTTTGTGCTGTGAAGAGATTAGTGTCCTCAGATGGCTAACAGATTGGGGACTGACTGATGTCGACCCTGCCAGGTCAAGGTCCAGCTCTCTATTCTTCATTCCCAGGAATGATTATTCCTCTCCCAGGGCAGAAAATAGATCACCAAACAGACAAAAAACTACAGGGTACGAGTGGACCGGAATGGTAGTCAGGTAGTTCAAAGACTCTGGAGGCGAACTGTCCCCCAATTATGCAGACTGGTCGCTTAATTATGGTAGTTATTCGTCCTCCCAATGCAAAGTAATCAATTCCGACTCTTCTTTGCATGTTATGTGGAATTTGTTAGTAGCAATGATGATATTAAGGTTTCTCTTTGTATTGTATGCCTCGTTCTATGTGGAAGCAAGTTAAGGTAATTTAGTTCGTTATGTTTTTAAGTGTCCTTAGTTTTGTTTAATTTTTTTTTCACGTATGTTTTTTTGTTTTTTTTTCAAATCTCCTGTGCGATAAATTGGACAGAGTGGCCATCACAAAGGGCGTCTCCTTAGATTATGTGCGCGAATACATTGAAATGTGTTTAATTTTCTTTTCCTTTTTTTCCTGTTGAGGTGTTATGTATGTTTTGAAATGGTTCTAGCCCTGATATGGCTCTACGCAGTCGGCTGGGCTTTAAACAAAAATAACAATCACAGTAAATTCTCACGACTTTCATGCATTGTCATGTTGTTGACTTTAACATATGCCATAACTGACCAATTGCTCTATATTTTGCCCCTTCATCTGCTTCTTTTTGTATATCTTTATTCCATCTTTTGCAGATTTTGATTTTTCTCTTGGACTGAAATGTGTTCGATGTTATGTTATAAATGCCACTGCACATTAGAAAGAAAGATGAAAGCAATATTAAGAGGTTAAAGAAAAAAAACCTGTCCCTTAATTTGATCTGCAAACTTAACAGGGATTTGATCCCATTCTCTTCTACACCTTTCGTGATGAAGTGGGGAAAATTGGTCTTTCCTTTGAAATTATATATACTTGATACTTGATGCTATTAATAGACAGCTTCTGAGAAAACTAACAAATCAAGATTGATTGATGTTGACCCCTTTCAATCAAGGTCCAGCACTCTATTATTTATTCCCGTGCATTATTATTCACAACCTTTTCAAACACCAAGAAGACAAGACGTGGAACCCCGAAAGAGCACTCAAAGAACATAGAGCTTGGAGGACAGATAGTCGGTCTCTAATCTGATAGGACACAGATCAGACTGAGAACTCACAATCTTCCAGTCATCAGTCTGGTGGGTTTAACCACTACGCCATGGTGACTAGTATCAAAACAATCTTTTTCCCTCCCTCTCCAAAGAGACATCAGTATCATACAAGAAACATATTCTTCATTCAAAGGACATCTTCATCATAAAAAGAACATCTTCTTCGTCAGAGAATATTCTTTATTCATCGTTTCACGCTTAGTCCTCACACAGAGTGAGTGAGTGAGTCTTGTAGTCTGACTATTATAGATTTGCTAAAAGAAAGTCTGGTCAGTGTCTCCTGTGAAAGGAAATCTTCCAGACCTCCCACATGAATTGTTTTCCTTTGATTTGGCCACGTTGAGCATGCAATGTGTCTGTCGCGTTGTGTAATGGCATTTAGATCAAGCGATGTCTAGTGTAATAGCGTAATACATAAATATGTACTGTAGTTAGTGTCTGGGATATTGTATGCATAATGGAGTGAAGCATGCTGTGAGACATATAGAGCTTAAGTGTAAGTGTCAGGATTCAAAATATACAATCTTAGACACTGATGTCTCGCTTTCAAAGGACAGACAGACAGAAAGAAAGGGAGAGAGAGAGAGAGAAAGAGAGAGCGAGAGAGAGAGAGAGGTGCATATTTGTCAGCAAATGATACTGATGCGTGCTGATGTCTATACCAAATTTAGTCCCACCCCACCCCTAAGCTCTTGATGACGAGAGAGAGTGACAGGCAGAGACAGAGAGAGACAGAGACATAGAGACAGAGAGAGAGAAACAGAGTAACAGACTGACAGAGACAGGGAGAACAGAAACAAAGACAGAGACAGAAAGGCAGAAACAGAGGATCAGAGAGAGAGGGGGGGAGGGGGAGGAGGCAGACAGAGTAAGAGAGAGAGCGTGACATACAGACAGACAGACAGATAGATACAGAAAGAAAGAGACAGACAGATAGAGAGAAACAGAAAGAGAGAGACACACACACACACACAACGAGAGAGACAGAGACACACAGACAGACACACAGAAAGATAACCAGATAGTTCCCAGGGATTATTATTCGCCACCATTTTTCTTCCATGGCAGAAGATACATCATCTAACAGATAACATTGCCCATGGGTCAGAGTGAATGGTCCGATGGTCAGGGCACATTGTACAGGGAAGGAAGGTAGAGAGGCATGAGTTCGATGCTCCTCATCACCATCCTCCTCATGGCCTTTTAGTGATGGAGTGGGGGATCAGGGGGGTAGGTGGAGGGGGTGGGGGTGGGAGGTAAGTGAGGCTTCTCAGCTGAGATGATCGACGACGTGTCCATATGTGCAATGTGCACGTAATACAAGTTGCCCAAAGGGACAGATGATTAGTTCTTGGCAAAATTGTTGTAGACAAATCTTGTTATTCAACGGTAATTGAGGGAAGGAAAAAACAGAAACAGAAACAAAAAAAAATCAAAACTGGAGCTGAACTAAATCAACTCGTCTTTGCCTAGAAAGTCAGCTGGCATTTGACGTCATTTCAGTCTGTCAAAATGAAATACGCTATATTAACAAGAAAGATAATAATAAGTAATGTCATTTATAGGCCATTTTATGAGGAAGGGGGATTTGGAGCACCTGGTCACAACGGGAAAGCTGGAGGGAATGAGCACCAGGTAGACCTAGGGAGAGAATGCTGGACGGACTTGCAGAGTGGCTGGGGATGAGGAGGGTGGGGGAGATGGTGGGGGCAACGAGAGATAGAGATGGATGGAAGTCCATGATCGCCAACGCCATGCGGCAGGGCACCTGATGATGATGATGATGATGAATGTAATGCATAATAATTACAGTATTTATACGGCGTCAAATCTTGACGAATTAGATCAAAGGGCACTCACGCACCAGGTATACACGTACAATCGACAAAGACCAGCTGACGATATTAATACACAGACTGAGAGAAAGAAGTACTTGTAGAATTCATTGTTGGGAAAAGAGGTGTGTTTTTAAATTGGATTTAAAAGCAAAAAGGGTGGGTGTTAGGCGAAGGCAGAGTGGAAGTCTATTCCAGGCTGACGGTCTTGAGACAGCAAACGAAATCTGGCCAACAGTTTATAGTTTAATGTAAATCTATGGACATGAAGGGAGAGAGAGTCTGAAGCTGAGCGCAAGGTGCGAGTTGGCGTATAAATACTGATGTTGTCGCAAAGGTATGATGGAACAGACTGGTGAATAGGTTTGTAACACAGGGTATCCAGCTTATATTCAATTCTTTTAAGACAGGCAACCAGTGAAGAGAACGAAGGAGAGGACTGATATGATCAAAGTTTTCCTTTTTGAGGACAAGAGGAGCAGTTATATGTTGTATGCTTTGCAGACACAGGAGAGAAGAAGCTGGTAGTCCTGTAAGGAGAGCATTACAGTAATCAAGACGAGACAAAATGAGAGATGCCACAAGCTTAAATGCTTAGATGAGTATAATCATAATGATGATAATTATACTAATTATGATAATCACAATTCTCCTCCTCCTACTACTACCATTACTATACTACTACTACTACTATTACTACTTCTTACTATAGCAATATTTTAACGATTATGAAATAACAGTAATGCTAACAAGTGATACTAACCATAATGTATAATGTAATACAATGCAATACAATACAATATTATATAATATAACATAATATAATAAATATAATATAATATAATATAATATAATATAATATAATATAATATAATATAATATAATATAATATAATATAATATAATATAATATAATATAATATAATATAATATAATATTATGATATGATAGATATGATATATATGATATGATATATGATATGATATATGATATGATATATGATATATATGATATATGATATATATGATATGATATATGATATATATGATATGATATGATATGATATGACATGATATGATATATGATATGATATGATATAGATATGATATGATATGATATATATGATATATGATATGATATGATATGATTGATATGATATGATATATGATATGATATATGATATGATATGATATGATATGATATGATATGATATGATATGATATGAAATGATAATTTCATATGTTATGATACGATACGATACGATGCGATAAGATATGTATGATAATGTGATGTGATATAATATGACATAATCTAATATGATCTAGCCTACTGCAATGATACATCATAACAACAATAAAAAGCATGAATACTTTACGGCACCAATACCGACAACTCTGTCCAGATAACCAAGACCAAAGAAGCATCTCTCAACCAGGAGATGGAACCCTGATTCACTGAGGGACCCCTCCCTACCAGGTCAAGGACCAACGGTCTTCATTCTCCCAGATTATCATTCACAACCATTTGTCTTCCATGGAAGGAGATAGATCGGGCGACAAGACGAGACGACCAGTTCTGAATATTTGTCCCAGGAGAGCAGTGAAAGAACGTAGTTCCTGTTGATCACGGTGGGATCAGATTGAGGACATGGTCCCTGGGTGGTGAGGTTCTCATATGGTACCAGCACAAAGTGATAGTATCGATGGGAAAGTTGGTTTTTTTTTCTAAACATGATGGATCATTCATTGCTGTTGCTTAGTAACTCCACCAATATGGTAACAATGAGGACTGCAACTAGAACAACACACCAACGACCAAACTAGCGATAATAAACGAACTAGCAATATCAATAATAGTAATAATAATAAAATAAGAATGAGTAGAAATAGTACTGAGGATAAGTATTGCTGTAACAGTGACGTCGACACAAGCAATAACGATGATAATACCACAGATAATGATAAAAATAATGATGATGATAGTAATGAAAAAAAGAAGAAGAATGATAATGATAATAATAGCAACACTAATGATGGTGATGATGATAATAATACTGATAACGATAATTAAAAGAAGAAGGAAGAGGAGGAGGAGGATTTTGATGATGATGATGGTGGTGGTGGTGGTGGTGATGATGATAACGATGATGATGATGATAGTGATGATGATGATGATGATGATAGCAACAACAACAAGTGAAATCTTGTAACATAAACAGTTCTATGCATTCTACACTACATACATACGTATGTACATATACTGACCAATACGTACATTCATCTAGAGCGAAAGTCAAGATCAAGCCAAACTGTTGAACTTGATAAGGCCTCTGGCACATTTCAATAGGAGTGAAGACAAAGAAAACATCAAAACAAAACCAACGAACAGAATTCAGCATAGACAAGAAACAATCAGTTCAGACTATCAGTACATGATTGCCTAAATCTAATGTTATATATATATATATATATATATATATATATATATATATATATATATATATATTATGTATGTATGTGTGTGTGTGTGTGTGTGTGTGTGTGTGTTGTGTGTGTGTGTATACATATATACCATCATCATCATCATCATCAGGTGCCCTGCCGCATGGCGTTGGCGACCATGGACTTCCATCCATCTCTATCTCTCGTTACCCCTAGCATCTCCCCCACCCTCCTCATCCCCAGCCACTCTGCAAGTCCGTCCAGCATTCTCTCCCTGGGACTACCTGGTGCTCTCTTTCCCTCCAGCTTTCTCGTTGTGACCAGGTGCTCCAGATCCCCCTTCCTCATAAAATGGCCTATAAATGTTGCCTGTCTTTTCCTAATCTTCCTTATGAGTGATCTGTATATAAACATAGCGAGCTTTCTGGTATGGTTTTGTTGATGCCCGCCATTAATGATACCTTGATGGATGTCTGGTATTTTTTAGGAATTAGCTCAGTTTCTACGAAAAGCATACTTAGATTAGAACCATAAGGGAATAAATTAAGTTTCCATAACATCATTGTAGAATGGACAACTAAGAATATTGTGGTTATTTGTTATTTTGTACTGTGAATGATAACCATTTCATGTCGATATTTCTAGCGTAAATCTAGTAAATCAGAGAGAGAGACAGAGACAGAGCAGAGAAAGAGAAACAGACAGACAGACAGACAGACAGGAGAGAGAAAGAGAGAGATGTTTAAAACATATAGGAATCATCACTACCATTCCATTGTTTTGGTTATCCATACAAAGATGATTTCCAGGAATACACAGAGTTACTGGCACCAAAGAATATGATCTCATCTCCTACAAGAGATAATGATGCCATGGAACAGTGATCATATGACAACACTGTAGGTTATTGAGGCAGTGAAACATTGTTGTACAGACTCTTGAGAGAGAGAGAGAGAGAGAGAGAGAGAGAGAGAGAGAGAGAGAGAGAGAGAGAGAACACAAAGAGACACGGCCAGACAGACAGAGTGGAAAAAGTTTGGGGATTTGGGGGGAGGGGAGGCAACATAAATATACTGACTACTTTTAGCTTGGGGCACGGACAATTGCACTGCAGTTTTTAGAGCGCCGAAAGTGTGCTTATCGGTAAAAGTTTTCTTAAAGCTAGGAAATCGGTTTAACTTAGGCTTGCTTGCCTTCTGAATGTAAATGAGCAAAGCTCGACTTTTCTAAGTTTGCTAAGACCCAAAGCAAACTTACCACCTACGATCGTTTATGGAATTGTGGTCTTGTCCCTAGCCTGAGATGAAATACAGAGAGGAAGACAGACGCAGACACAAGCAGAAAGACGGTGGTGAAGTCAAACCCAATCGAGTCAGCTCCAAACTTTGTGCTGTGAAGAGATTAGTGTCCTCAGATGGCTAACAGATTGGGGACTGACTGATGTCGACCCTGCCAGGTCAAGGTCCAGCTCTCTATTCTTCATTCCCAGGAATGATTATTCCTCTCCCAGAGTAGAAAATAGATCACCAAACAGACAAAAACCTACAGGGTACGAGTGGACCGGAATGGTAGTCCGGTAGTTCAAAGACTCTGGAGGCGAACTGTCCCCCAATTATGCAGACTGGTCGCTTAATTATGGTAGTTATTCGCCCTCCCAATGCAAAGTAATCAATTCTGACTCTTCTTTGCATGTTATGTGGAATTTGTTAGTAGCAGTGAAGAGGGAAATGTTTCTCTTTGTATTGCATTCCTCGTTCTGTGCGGAAGCAAGTTAAGGTAATTTAGTTCATGTTTTTTAAGTGTCCTTTGTTATGTTTAAATTTGTTTTCACGTATGTTTTTTTTTAAAATCTCCTGTGTGATAAATTGGACAGAGTGGCCATCACAAAGGGCGTCTCCTTAGATTATGTGCGCGAATACATTGAAATGTGTTTAATTTTCTTTTCCTTTTTTTCCTGTTGAGGTGTTATGTATGTTTTGAAATGGCTCTAGCCCTGATATGGCTCTACGCAGTCGGCTGGGCTTTAAACAAAAATAATAATCACAGTAAATTCTCACGACCTTCATGCATTATCATGTTGTTGACCTTAACATATGCCATAACTGACCAATTGCTCTATATTTTGCCCCTTCATCTGCTTCTTTTTGTATATCTTTATTCCATCTTTTTGATTTTTCTCTTGGACTGAAATGTGTTCGATGTTATGTTATAAATGCCACTGCACATTAGAAAGAAAGATGAAAGCAATATTAAGAGGTTAAAGAAAAAAAACCTGTCCCTTAATTTGATCTGCAAACTTAACAGGGATTTGATCCCATTCTCTTCTACACCTTTCGTGATGAAGTGGGGAAAATTGGTCTTTCCTTTGAAATTATAAATCGATTTCCCATTTAAGTGTTTGCGTAAAATGAAGTAACAAAAATGAAGAAAGGATTACCGTTGTTAATATCCCTTGTTCACAAATCATCTGTTCAGAGCCAGAACCATAAATACACCTCTACTGTTTAATTCTATATGAAATATAATGGTTGTGACTCTGAGATCTGTGGCTGTGGGTATGAATAGATGAAATCTTTCTGAAACAATAAACGAAAATGTATTCTGTTAGAACTGTAGGTAGATTAAGGAAATTCTTCTATATGATTGTGGCTCTGATCATATGGTAGAGATCAATGGCGGTGGTTCTGAATATATGAAATCTGAACCAGTAAACGAAAATGTGATCAGTTAGAACTGTAACGATATAAAGGAAATTCATTCTTATCCAGAAAAAGGCTACGATTTTTATTCAGAAAGAAATGTGCTGTGGTGAACGGCAACAGTCATCCCTAACATACTGTGACAGGAATAGATGACTATGGTCAGATAACTGGCACCGAACAGAATCTCTTTAAGTTTTTCTGGAACAGAAATAGGATTCCCTGATGCTTTGCATACCAGGTCAAGGTCCTACCAGTCTTCGTTCCCCCTACAGATTATTAGTATTCACAGCCATTTGTCTCCCATGCAGGCAGATAGATCGCCCAACAGACAAGACGTCCAGAGTTCTGAATGTAGGTCCCCTTGGAGAGCAGTCACGAGGACGTGGCGGATGGTGGACAGTCACTGCCTGAACTGACGGGAGACAAGATCTCATTGAGAACGCAGTCGATCCATGCGTGGTGTTTCTCATATGATACAAACACGAATGCAATGCCACCAGGGAGCTCATGTTTTACATTTGTTTCAGTATAGACAGTATTCTATTCTATTGTACGGATGTGAGGCGTGGACAGTCAGCAAGCAAAGCCAGAGCAAGATTGAGGAAGCCGAGATGTGGTTTCTAAGAAGAATGTTAAGAATTCCATGGACAGCAAAGAAAACAAACGAGACAGTCTTGATGGAGGCAGACACAAGTAGATCACTCATAAGGAAGATTAGGAAAAGACAAGCAACATTTATAGGCCATTTTATGAGGAAGGGGGATTTGGAGCACCTGGTCACAACGGGAAAGCTGGAGGGAAAGAGAGCACCAGGTAGACCCAGGGAGAGAATGCTGGACGGACTTGCAGAGTGGCTGGGGATGAGGAGGATGGGGGAGATGCTGGGGGCAACGAGAGATAGAGATGGTTGGAAGTCTATGGTCGCCAACGCCATGCGGCAGGGCACCTGATGATGATGATGATAGACAGTATCCCCCACCTTCTGGAAGTTCTGTGCTAGAAATGTCCTCTTTTCTGTCACTCTCTTTGTTTCTGCCTTGTTCCTTTGCTTGCTGTCATTTCTTCCTATCATTTTCTGCCTTGCTGGTCCATTCACGTGTTTGTGTTCGATTAAGTTTTACGTACTTTCTCTTGGGGATTGATAATCGAGTCAATTCAGATCGATGGGAGAATTCATCGTTAAACATCCCCGCCGCACAGTTCATGGCACTCGCTTTACTCGGGCTGGTTGGTAGGTACGTGAACTCAAAGACTGAGTTCAGCCTCAGCCCGCACCATTAAAAAAAGACCTGTCCTCTGTCTATCTTGATGTTTCCATCATTTTTTGGCGGTTTTTTCAGCTTAGCGTTTTTTCAAGTCCCTTTTCCCCCTCCCCTTTTCAAGACCTTTTCCTCCGCGCGTAGGGTTTTGCGTAGGCTCAAGGAGTCTGTCAGATAATTGCTGGCAGATTTGGATGGAGCG
>JAPXFY010000738.1:37500-42500 GCA_030674185.1 Monoplex corrugatus | reverse complement strand
TCCTGCATTGTCAACCATTGAAGGAAAGCAAAGCTTGACCCTTTGACTCCCTCACCCTATCCACCATTTTCCTGCAGGAAGCTAGTGGATAGCGTGAGGGAGTCAAAGAGTTAAGTTTTCTCAGTTGGTAGATAGGGTGCGGGAGTCAAAGGGTTAATGTAACTCACCCGGATTCCAACCCACAACCATTAACATGTGAATCCGACGCTCAAACCAACAGAGCTGCTGGGGCCCGCCTACCATCCACAAAGATGTCATAGCAGACTTTTCATACAGGGTGATTCAGTCTTTCCTTGTTGACCCGGAAGTCACACCCTTGCTGGGATGCGCATCTGCGAAGCTTGTCAAAGAATTGACCCATCAACGTCAGAGGTGATTAGATTAGGTGCGATGCTGTGTGTGGCGTTCCGATTCCACCCTGTGGCCTGGTTCCTAGGGCTTTACCCTCCCCCCCCCCCCCCTGCTTGAGAGGTCTCTTTCGGACATTTTGGTAATGCTAAAATTGTGCTTAAAGATTTTCTCGTCTGTAGATCTTCTAGCCACTCCTAAAGTGTTTCCAGGTCTTTCCTTTAACATGTGTACACGATCCACAAAGCTGTACTCTCTTAAGTATCAGACTATCAAAACGTGTTTTGCCTTTAAAAAAAAAAAGGCACCTTGACTGCCTTTTGAATTCACTCCCAACAATTCCTTCAATAAAATTATTCATAATTTTCATGCCTTGTGTGTGTGTGTGTGTGTGTGTGTGTGTGTGTGTGTGTGTGTGTGTGTGTGTGTGTGTGTGTGTGTGTGTGTGTGTGTATGTGTGTGTGTGTGTGTGTGTGTGTGTGTGTGTGTGTGCGGGCAGGCGTGTGTGTGTGTGTGTGTAGTATTACTGATACATGGATGTATATCATTTACTAGTACATGAGATGTCTATGTTGTGTAATTACTGATTACGTATTTGAAAATTTGTACATCTCTAGATTTTTGGCATACAATAAGTGCTCTTTTGTATTGGAAAACGTCTCAAGCCCTTAGCCAGGTGTTTTATTATCATTGGTATTCACTACTCATTCCTTTTAAATTTATCATGCAGATTTTAGCAACACCATGCATGGAAAATTAACCAACTGCTATTGCATCTTGTCATTGCCTTTACATCTGGAAAGCAAAGAAGATTTATCCTCTCTCTCTCTCTCTCCCTCTCTCTTTCTCTTTATATATGTGTATATGTATATACATACACACACATATACGTTTATCAGTAATGACAAGACGGTTGCAACAGTCTCCTTCCTCCATCCTAACGCTTACGTTTGCTGCACGCCAAACTTTTCATTAATTTTTGTTTGTTTGTGTGTGTGTGTTTGTTTGTGTGTTTGTTTGTTTGTGTGTTTGTTTGTGTGCGTTTGTTTGTGTGTTTGTTTGTGTGTGTTTGTTTTTGTGTGTTTGAATATTTGTTTGTTTGAATGTTTGTTTGACTTTGTTAGTTTGTCTTTGATTGAACGTTTGTTTGTTTGTTTGATTTTCGAAAGAAGTTTGAAAATATTGAAGAAAAAAAAGAAAGCGCCAGAGAAGTCATGTCAACGCAATGTACACTGCGAGGTCTTACGCAAGTACTCGCAATATATTTCATCAGGTGTGCGTAAATCGACTAGTCGTCGTCAGTGAGAG
Source organism: Monoplex corrugatus (assembly GCA_030674185.1). Lineage (NCBI taxonomy): Eukaryota > Metazoa > Mollusca > Gastropoda > Littorinimorpha > Ranellidae > Monoplex > Monoplex corrugatus. The sequence continues at coordinate 40,844 of JAPXFY010000738.1, read as the reverse complement.
CAAGGGGCGGGAAACAGGCGTGCACGTGCCAGATGCTCGCGCGTTTTACGTGTGTAGACCTACAGGCACTGTTGACACCGCCACGCTTACTGTTACGTATGGTGTCATGCTGGGCGACATGTTTGAATTTTCAAAAAAACAAGATTCAGTAAGCCAGCTTGTGTTGGAGAGAATAAGATTTTCACACAGAACATTCTTAAGATAAATAAATAAACGAATAAATGAACAAATAAGGAAGTAAATAATAAGTGAATAATAAATAAATAAATAAATAAATAAGTGAACGAATGAATAAGTAAATAAACAAACAAATAAATGAATAAATATATGAATAAAGCAATAAATAAAGTAATAGATAAATAAATGAATAAATGAATAAATGAATGAATGAATGAATGAATGAATGAATGAAATGATTAAATAAATAAATGAATAAATAAACAAACAGAGGAGGGAAAGAGAAAACAAAAATCTATGCAAAACACTTACTAAAGAGACCCCTATTACTGTGTACAATTTCTTCAGAAGGTGTTCGTTGTTTTGAAGATGTAATCGTACAAATAAACAGTAAATTGCACTTCTCTCTTGTGAAATGTACTTATTGCTAAAAGTATTGAAATTTATACAAAATCCCTACATTCCTCGAGAGTTTACAGTATTATCTTGCCATCCATATTCAAGGATCCAGGCAATGGTGTGTTCACGGTGAACATATCGTAACTGTTGCTGAAACTGTCTATTTTTTATGCAAATTTGTATTTTTTTCTGAAAGAAAAAAAAAAATATGTCGCAAATTTGTATTTTTTTCTGAAAGAAAAAAAAACTATGTCAGTATGCCATGTGCAGACATTCAGAAAACGGAAGCATACATTTTATTGGTCCCTCTCCCATCCCTCCTCCCCATTTCAAGACCTTGGCAGGACAAGGAGTTTTGTGCAGGCTTAAGGTGTCTGCCAGATAATCGCTGGCAGATGTTTCGGTGAAGCGCATAAGGAACTGCCAGAGTGCGGTAAACTCCTCTTGAACGAACACCAAACCCCAAACAACACGTGAACACATTGATCCTATCTTTTGTTTTTTGTTTGTTTGTTTGTTTGTTTGTTTGTTTTTTGTCTTTTTTTCACATTGAACGAAACAGCAGGGAAGTTTTAGTCTTTTTCTCCTAATTTTTTGTATTTGGTGTTCATTCGTTTGTGATATTACGTCTACACTTGACAAAGGCCATTTGGCCGAAAATTTGCGCCTGCCTTGTCTGGTTGTATGAAATACACGTTCTGATTCTATTTTTGTGTTGTTGTTTTTCTTTTGTTTTTGTTTGTTTGTTTGGTTGGTTGGTTGGTTGGTTGTTTGGTTGGTTGGTTGACTGGTTGGTTGGTTGGTTGGTTGGTTGGTTGGTTGGTTGGTTGGGTTTTTTTTGGTTGTTTTATTTGCTTATGTTTTTGTTTGTTTGTTTGTTTTTCTGTGTATGTGTTTGTTGTTCGTTTGTTTGTTTGTTTGTTTTTGCTTTTTTTCCTGATACCTGTTTGCTTGAACGCGGGCAGTCGCACTTTTTTTGGATATCTTTTTCAAAATTATGAGAATCGATGTAAGGACCTTAATTGTTGAACACAATTCCTGAGATTTCTCGTCGTATTACAATTATCACCGGGAGAAAAAAAAATCGAAAAAATTTATGACAAAAAATTCAGGGTATCCTTTCAGACTGTCGTTTTCTAGAGCTGTAGTGGAGTTCCGTATTGTGGATTCCGGATAAAGATGGCATGGCCGTCAGTGCACAAGCCGGGCTTGTAGGATGCCGACTGGGCTCAGCTGGCCTGCACATTTCACCTCGCTTCATCACGTCGCACCGGCAAGTTGGGTGGAAAGGAAATAAATTGAAGATTTGGAGAGCGAGGGAGCGAGCGAGCGACATAGAGAGAGACAGAGAGAGAGAGAGGCATACAGAGACAGAGACAGACAGATAGAGAGACAGAGACAGACAGGCAGACAGAGACAGACACAGAGACAGACAGACAGAGAGAGAGAGAGAGAGATGAGAGACAGAGAGAGAGATGAGGGAGAGAGAAAGAGAGAGACAGAGGGAAACAGACAGACAGACCGACAGATAGAAAATGAGAGAGAGACAAAGACAGAGAGAGACAGAAACAGAGACAGAGATAGAGACAGAGAGAGAGAGACAGACAGACAGACAGAGACAGAGAGAGAGATGAGGGAGAGAGAGAGATAGAGAAAGAGAGAGACAGAGAGAAACAGACAGACAGACCTACAGATAGAGAATGAGAGAGAGACAGAGATAGAGAGAGAGAGAGGTGGGGGGAAGTCTTCCCAACACTTCATCAGTTTCCCCCCTCCCTGTGTCCTAGTTCTGCCAGATCTCTAAGAAGAGGGCAGGGTTGGGTTTTTTTTCTATCTTCTTTTTTCTTTCCTTTAAAGCCAAATCGTACGAAATTGGTAAAGGACAAGAGAACGGAGAAATAATCACCAAAACCCCAATTGCTCTTTGTCTTGTCAAAGACGTGTGTGAGAAGACATAAACATGTGTTTTTCTGTTGCTTCCTGTTGCTATTTTTGTTTTGTTTTAGTTTTCATTGAGTTTGGATAATCCATGGTTTTTGGAAAGTACAGGATTTATTAAATGGAGATGTAGGCTCATCATCATCAGGTGCCCTGCCGCATGGCGTTGGCGACCATGGACTTCCATCTGCCTCTATCTCTCGTTGCCCCTAGCATCTCTCCCACCCTCCCCGTCCCCAGCCAGTCCGCAAGTCCGTCCAGCATTTTCTCCCTGGGTCTACCCGGTGCTCTCTTTCCCTCCAGCTTTCCCGTTGTGACCAGGTGCTCCAAATCCCCCTTCCTCATAAAATGGCCTATAAATGTTGCCTGTCTTTTCCTAATCTTCCTTATGAGTGATCTACTTGTGTCTGCCTCCATCAAGACTGTCTCGTTTGTTTTCTTTGCTGTAGGCTATATGAACAAATCTATAGTGACTGCAAAATATCGCATCCTGAAAATACAAACAGATGAGACCAGACTCTAAAGATAAATGCTGTTCAGCTTTCAGTCCTTCTAATTCATCCAAACATCCCTATTATATTGAAACGAAAGCCAGCCAGGCTCATCTTTGTACCCACAAAAACTTAATAATACCAGACTTGTACTTTGAATTAAACTAAACACTGGTCAGAAAGATCACACAACCTGTGAGAGGAGATGTCTCAGCAGAAGAGCAGCAGGTGGGAGCAGAAGAAACATGATTAGAAAAGAAGAGATCCGATGGGTGGTTGGAACAACACCTGTCAACCACTAATATTGCGTAACAATGGAATGAATGGTTTGCCCACCTG
>JAPXFY010000738.1:12500-32500 GCA_030674185.1 Monoplex corrugatus | reverse complement strand
GCGACAGTCACGCGGCGCCCGCCCTCTCTCTCTTCCGGCCCCCTTCTTTTGCCCCACCCTCCCCTCTCCCCATCGCCCCCACTCCCCACTCCCGCCATTTATTAATTGCCAGCCCAAGCGCCAGCTTTTCTAAACGTGTGTAACCTCCTTTACCTTCTTCTCTCCCTCTCCCAAACAATCTCCCCCCCCCTCTACCCCCGCCCCCCGCCCCACCCACCACCCTCCCTTTCCCGCATCTTTACAGCTGCACTCTTTGCCCCTCTCCTCTCTCTCTCTCTCTGTGTCTGTCTCTGTCTCAGTCTCTGTCTCTCTGTGTCTCTCTCTCTGTCTCTCTCTCTGTCTCTCTCTGTCTCTCTCTCTCTGTCTCTGTCTGTCTCTCTCTGTCTCTCTCTATCTCTCTGTCTCTCTCTCTGTCTCTGGTTCTCTGTCTCTCTCTGTCTCTCTCTCTGTCTCTGTCTTTGTCTCTCTGTCTTTGTAATAATAATAATAATAATAATAATAAAGGCAATTTATATAGCGCTTTCCAGAGCACAAAGCGCTTCACATAAAATCAGTATATAACTAAATACAAATAGATACACCAACATAAAATTTAAACATACCGCTGCTAACACTATATAACATAAAACATAAAATTTACGTTCAACAAGACATATTAACATAGTAAATTCAAATATTACTAAAAGTAGTGACAATCATACAAAAATATTTTCTCTCTCTTTCTCTTCACACACACACCCACACACACACACACACACACACACACACACACACACACACACACACACACACACACACACACACACAGACCCAAACACACTCCCTCTCTCAACCACTCAGTTTCTCTACTATCAAATTCTATCACGCTTACACATACTCTTACTCATACTCTCACTCTCTTGCCCCACCCCAACCATACTCTCGCTCTCTACCGTGCTCCCGATATTCCTTGCTCACTCTCTCTCTCTCCCGCACAGCCTCTCTCTCTCTCTCTTTTCCTCTCTCCCTCTCTCTCCCTCTCTCTTGCTCGCATAAACATGCTTCACACACACACACACACACACACACACACACACACACACACACACACACACACACACACACAAAAAAACACACACACACACAACACATATATGTAGGAACGATGATCAGGGCTGAGAGAGAAGAGAAAGAGAAGATCAATGAAAGTATTGAGTGAAAAGATAGGTCTTCAGACTAGACTTGAAAGAAGGAAGACATTGCTTATGGCGAATATGATAGGGAAGGGAGTTCCAGGTCATGGCAGCAGAGTGGAGAAAGCTCTCTGACCATGCAGTTTCCGGTTGAAACGGGGAACACAGAAAGTTCTTGTGTCGGTAGAGGATCGGAGAGTTCTGGATGGTACATACACTTGAAGAAGTTCAGACAGATAAGAGGGAGCGGAGCAAGTAAGAATTTTGTAACAGAGACAGCAACATTTGTATTTGATTCTTTGTTCAACTGGAAGCCAATGCAACTTTTTCAGAAGAGGAGAACATGACTGGGATCTAGGGGTTTTACAAACAAGCCTAGCTGCTGAATTCTGAACACGTTGGAGAGGTTGAATGACAACTGAAGGGCAGCCGATTAGAATAGAATTACAGTAGTCCAAGCGTGAAAGAATATAAGAGGAAATAAGAGTTTTAGTGGCTTCCTCAGTAAGAAAGGGGCGGATAGAAGCAATACGTCTTAGTTCCATATAAGAAAGCTGGCATATCTTAGTGACATGTCTCTCTCTCTGTCTCTCTGTCTCTGTCTGTCTGTCTGTCTGTCTGTCTGTCTGTCTCTCTCTCTCTCTCTCTCTCTCTCCCTCTCTCCAAATAGGTACTACCTGTATGGTGATGTTGCAGCTGCCAACATACGAAGAAGCAAATTTCTCATCAAAATCAACGAAAAAAACCCACATTTCCCATCAAAATCGATGTTCGATTTCTGTCGTGAAGTAAAGCGATTGCACTGGTTTTTCACCTTTCAGTAGAACTGAAGAACAAATCATCATCATCATCATCATCATCATCATCATCATCATGTGCCCTGCCGCATGGTGTTGGCGATCACGGCTCTCCATACGAAGCTATCCGTTGTCGCTGCAAGCACATCTTCCACCCTGTCTGTCCTCAGCCACCCTGCGAGTCCGTCCAATATTTTCTCCCTGGGTCTACCTGGTGTTCTCTTTCCCTCCAGTTCTCCTGTTGTGACCAGGTGCTCTAGGTATAGAAAAACCTTTAAGCTTTACTGTTAATTGACTGATGCTAGTGGGAATATTTTTTGCTGAAGTTGAATGTTATATAGAACCAATAGTGTTGTACGGTTGTGAGGCGTGGACAGTCAACAAGCAAAGCCAGAACAAGATTGAGGCAGCCGATATGTGGTTTCTAAGAAGAATGTTGACAGTTCTATGGACAGCAAAGAAAACAAACGAGACAGTCTTGGTGGAGGCAGACACAAGAAGATCATTGATAAGGAAGATTAGGAAAAGACAGGCAACATTTATAGGCCATTTTATGAGGAAAGGGGAATTGGTGCCCCTGGTCACAACGGGAAAGCTGGAGGGAAAGAGAGCACCAGGTAGACCCAGGGAGAAGATACTAGACGGACTTGCAGAGTGGGTGAAGACAAGGAGGGTGGAAGAGATGCTTGAGGCAACAAGAGATAGAGACAGATGGAAGTCCATGATCGCCAACGCCATGCGGCAAGGCACCTGATGATGATGATGATGAAGCTGATCGCATCTATAGCAATTTACAAGGGGATGGTTCAGCACTTGCATTGAGTGGACTAATATAGATACATGTAAATGTCTTCTTGAAAGTGTACCGAGTTTTCTCAATGCGTGTATGCACATTTTTTAGCTGTGCAAAAAGCATGTTGCTGCAGTCTGCATACTTCGTCTTCAGTGGGAATGCATGCTGGTTTCTTTTTCTTTCTTTCTTCTTCTTCTTCTCTCTCTCTCTCTCTATCTCCCCCTTTCCCCCTCTCCCCCTCTCTCTCCCTATCTCTATCTCCCCTCTCCCCCTCTCTCTCCCTCTCTCTCTATCTCCCCCTCTCCTCCCTCTCTCTCTCTCCATCTCCTCCTCTCCCCTCTCTCTCCCCCCTCTCTCTCTCTGTCTCCCCCTCTCCCCTCTCTATCTCCCCTCTCCCCCTCTCCCTCTCTCTCTCTATTTCCCCCTCTCCCCCTCTCTCTCTGTGTCTTCGTGTTTCCATAGGCTACCAAACATTTGACATGATTTACAAGACTTCAAGACTTTCATGGTACTTACTTGATGTTCTGCTTGCTTGCTATACACACAAAGGGAGTTTAGGCGCTAATAGATCAGCACACATATTGAGTGGGAAATCGGGAAAATCTTCATCCTTTACCCCACCAAAGGGAAGGTACCCGGGAAGGATCGAACCCCAGACCTTTCGATTGGAAAGCTGACCTCCAACCCACTTGACTACCGTGCTCGTCTGTTTGTTTCAACAACAGGAAATGCGGTTGGGGGAGATGAAAGAATTGACAGGCATGAAATAAACAGCACAGAATGCTAAAGTTAGACAGAACCTCAGGACCTCACCAAGCGCTTAGAACGATGTGTGGGCTTGTGGCATTGGCCCTCGTGATCATTTGGGACCCTTTTCCTTTACATGTTATCTGTGGTGTTAACCCTTTGACTCCCGCATCCTGTCCACCAGCATTCTGCATTGTCAACCATACTAGCGAAGCAAAAAGTTAACCCTTTGACACCCTCACCCTATCCACCAGGTTCCTGCAGGAAGTCTGGTGGACAGGATGAGGGAATCAAAGGGTTACGTTTTATTAGTTGGTGGATAGGCTGCGGGAGTCAAAGGGTTAACGAATTTGGAATTCACCTCAGCGTTGTAGCATAGCACCTTCTTCAGAAAACCGAACTGAAACTGCGCTAAATGCAAAGTGTATTTAATGGGAATGATATAGTGATGATGTTTGTGGAGTTCTGTTATGAATTGAGAGACTGCATAACAAAGCTGTATTCTACTTTAATTTAACCCTTTAACTCCCCGCACCCTGTCCACCAGCATCCTGCATTATCAACCATGCTAGCAAAGCAAAGCAAAGCAAAAACTTAACCTTTGACTTCCTCACCCTATTCACCAGCTTCCTGCATACGGAATACTAGTTTTCCCGTTTGTGCTTCACAAAAAGACTAATAAGATGTTAAGAAAATGTTAGTTGGTTGTTTATCCGGAAAGAGACAGACTTTTGGTCTCAGCATGAAATCGAATTGTGAAATCAAATATGCCTCCTGTTCTTGAACTAGTACACGTTTTTGTTTGATTTCATTTTGTTGTTTTTTCCTTCTTCCCTCCCTCCCCCCTCTCTCTCCCTTCCTCTCTCTCTCTCTCTCTCTCTCTTTCTGTTTCTATCTCTGTCTGTCTCTCTGTCTGTCTGATTCTCTCTGTCTCTGTCTGTCTCTGTCTGTCTGTTTGTCTCTCTCTCTCCCTCTCTCTCTCTCTCTCTCTCTCTGTTTCTATCTCTGTCTGTCTCTCTGTCTGTCTGATTCTCTCTGTCTCTGTCTGTCCGTCTCTCTCTCTCCATGTTTTTATCTCTGTTTGTCTCTCTGTCTGTCTGATTCTCTCTTTCCGTCTCTCTGTCTCTGTCTGTCCGTCTCTCTCTCTCTCTGTTTCTATCTCTGTCTGTCTCTCTGTCTGATTCTCTCTGTCTCTCTCTGTATCTGTCTGTCCGTCTGTCTGTCTGTCTGTCTCTGTCTCTCTCTCTCTCGCTGTTTCTATCTCTGTCTGTCTCTCTTTCTGTCTGATTCTCTCTGTCTCTCTCTGTCTGTGTCTGTCCGTCTCTCTGTCTGTCTGTCTCTCTCTCTCTCTCTCTCTCTCTCTCTCCCTGTCTCCCCCTCCTCTCTCTCTCTCTTTCTCTAAGATATTCATTATTCGTAAGCACTGCTGCTGTATGCTTAAGATACTGGTTTAAACTGTTACAAATGTATGTCGAAAAATGTACCGCATATGTTCACCAAATTCTACTAGAACTGGATAGAAAAGGGAAGGACTGTTGCGAAGGTAAGAATGATCCTATGTGAGACAGCGGGGAGTAGGGGATGTAAAACAATACTTAATCATAATCAAATAACATAACTCTTGAGAGTCACGTAGGAATTATCTCCCATTTTGTAGAACTCAGATCTAACACAGTTTGCGCTACCCATTCAGCTAGCATAGAAGCAGATACAAAGCACAAAAACTGTAAGCTCAGAACACTCCTACATGGGAGATAATTCCTACGTGACTCTCAAGAGTTATGTTCCTTGATTAATATTATAAAAATTCTCCCTGATTCCCTCTTATTTCTTTTGGTAATACTTAATCATGTTTAGACAAAAAACAAAAACAAAAACAAAAACAAAAAAACCCTGTTGATCTGTGTTTCCAAGAACGTACTGGCACCATTTGAGATCATGATATATACGAGTGTACTAGGTCGTTCAAAACGATTATTGAAAAAGACAAAATACATTTCTGACATGGATACATAATGCCTCAGAGTTGCGATTACTCAATTCAGATTCAATGTTTTACTACCCAATAACAATTCTTATCGGTATGGTGAATGTGTTCATAGGAAGGCGTACCCATTTTGCAGGTAGAAAATTGAAACGAGTATCACTATCTATATGAATGTTCTATCTAATTAGTTATTAGGGTCAAATTTCTGAAATAGTCGACTAGAGTGCTACTTATTTTCCTACTCAAAGCAATAAATTCTCATCACAGATACGCCATGTCCAGATATGTTTTCCATACCATCGATAGACATCTGAAAATCGTAAATTAAGAAATAAACAACCAAACCAAACCAAACAAACAAAACCAAACCAAAACAAAACAAACCAAACCAAAACAAAAAGACGAATAGGGAAGCGGCCAACTAGATAGCATCAGTCCCATATTATTGCATCAACCCGTAATTATCCAATGTTACGTAATTGTAATCAATGGCAAGACGGACTTGCAGGGTGGCTGAGGACAAGGAGGGTGGAAGAGATGCTCGAGGCAACAAGAGATAGAGACAGATGGAAGTCCATGATCGCCAACGCCATGCGGCAAGGCACCTGATGATAATGATGAATCAATGGTAAAAGTATCGATGTATGAGCAATTACAGTTGTTATTATTTTCATATGAACTGATGAGAACTTGTGTGCTTTGATTGTGTAATAAGCGGAAGAATACAAGGAAAAAAAAAAACTTTTCTCGAAAAATTAATTGGTTTGTTGATTATTTGATTTGTGGGATTATTATTGAATTGACCGTCTATTGATCGGCTGGATGGTGAAGGTGGGTTTGTTGATTGGTTGATTGGATAATGGGTGGGTTGGTTGGTTGGTTGGTTGATTGATTGACTGATTGACTGACTGACTGACTGACTGACTGACTGACTGATGGTTGATTGATTGATTGATTGATTGATTGATTGATTGATTGATTGATTACTAATTGACGACTTGATTGCAAACTGATTAATTGTTGGTCGGGTGATATGGATGAACAGTCCAGATGAACAGTCTATTGATGGGAGAGAAGTTTCATTGACTGACTGACTAACTGACTGACTGGCTGACTGACTGACTGACTGGCTGACTGACTGACTGACTGGCTGACTGACTGACTGACTGACTGACTAACTGACTGACTGGCTGGCTGACTGACTGGCTGGCTGGCTGACTGACAGACAGACTGACTGACTGACAGACTGACTGACTGACTGACTGGCTGGCTGGCTGACTGACTGACTGGCTGACTGATTGACTGGCTGGCTGACTGACTGACTGAATGACTGGCTGGCTGACTGACTGACTGACTGACTGACTGGCTGGCTGGCTGACTGACTGACTGACTGACTGATTGGCAGTTCACTAGTTGATTATTTAATTGATGGTTGTTTTATGTCTAATTGAATGGTTGATTGACTAACTGATTTATTGATCGATCTTTTGTTTCAATATAATGAATGGACAGAATGACTGAGTATTTGATGTAATACCAAAGGAAATAAGAGGGAAGCAGGGAGAATTTTTAAATATCAACTAAGTAACATAACTCTTGAGAGTCACGGAGTTATCTCCCATGTAGAATTTCTCAAACCCAACACAGTTTGCGCAACCCATTCAGCTAGCATGGACGCAGCCGCAAGCAGGAATGTTCTGAGCTTACCACTTTATGTTTGTGGCAGCGTCTATGCTAGCTAAATGGGTAGCGCAAACTGTGTTGGGTTTGAGAAATTCTACATGGGAGATAACTCCGTGACTCTCAAGAGTTATGTTACTTAGTTGAGTATTTGATGGTTAGATTGGTTATTGTTAAATGACTGAATAGTTCGCATGTCAGTTGATTACTTGACCAATTGTTGATCGATTGATGACTATGTTCATTGACTGGCTAATCGACTTCACTGGAGAGACTGAATGATTGACAGGCAGATCGATGAAAGGAACTGTTTGTTTGTTTTGGGGTTTCTTTTTGTTGTTGTTGTTGTTGTCTTTTTTATTGCTTGATTGGCTATCGACGTATTGATTTAGTTTGATGATAAGTCAAATAATAATTACCATGTTTCTTCATATTAGATTGGATCAGACAACGATGGATCTGTTCACTGTTAAATTGATCAAGTATGGATTTAGATTGGGAAAAGAAGTATTGAAGGTTACAATATCAGTGGTGTAATTTATATGGTATTCTCCTTTCTAGACTTCATCATACTTTTGGCATCTCTGACATTGCTCTCTCCTGGTTCACTTCATATCTATCAAACAGAAAACAAACTGTTCTCATCAATGGCACTTACTCTCAACCTGCATACCTGACCTGTGGTGTTCCACAAGGATCTGTCTTGGGCCCTGTTCTTTTCACTCTTTACACCTCCCCCCTGTCCACCATCATCAACTCCCACTCTATAAAACACCACTTCTATGCTGATGACACCCAACTTCAAGACAGTGACTCACCTAACAATATACAGCGCCTCCTGACTCGCGCCACTGAGTGTTACTCGGACATTAAAAATTGGATGACATACAACAAACTTCAGCTTAATGATGACAAGACAGAAGCTATCCTCATTGGCACCCGTCAGAAACTTTCTCAGCTGCCTCCTCTTTCTCTCCCATTATGTAACACATCAGTCCCAATTTCTGATTCAGCTAAAAACCTTGGTGTCTGCATTGACTCTACCCTCTCCATGAACAACTTTGTTTCTCAAACTGCCAGATCTTGCTACTATCACCTCCATCGTATAAGCCTGATCAGGAAACTGCCAGATCTTGCTACTATCACCTCCATCGTATAAGCCTGATCAGGAAGTATCTCTCTGTCGAAACAACTGCAAAACTCGTTCTCTCCTTCATAATGTCTCGCATTGACTATTGCAATTCACTCCTGTCCGGTCTTCCTGCCTCCACCATTCACATCCTACAGCGCATTCAAAACAATGCTGCACGCCTTGTACTCAAAAAGAGAAAAGCTGAGCACATATCTCCTCTCCTGGCACAACTTCACTGGCTCCCTGTATCAAAGCGCATACAGTACAAACTAGACACCATGTGCTACAAAAGCCTCAATAACGCAACCCCCGATTACCTGTCAAGCCTACTTGAGATCTATGTTCCCTCACGTACCCTCCGCTCTGCCTCCGATCCTCTGACTTTTCGCTTTCCACGCACTAAGCTCAATACCTATGGTCCACGAACCTTCTCTGTTTCTGGTCCGCTCTCCTGGAACAAACTTCCTCTCTCAGTCCGTCAGCAACCTACTTTTGTCTCCTTCAAGTCCGCTCTCAAAACTCACCTTTTCTCCTCTGCATAAAATCCTGACCTCACTCAATCCCCTCTGCAGCCTGTCTCCACTCGGAGGGGAATCACATTGTAATATATAATTGTTTATAATATGCTCTCTATAATTTTCCATTGCTTTTATTCTTTCTCCCCATTTATAGCCGTGTGCGTTTGTGTGTGTGTGCGTGTGCGCGCGCGCGCGCGTGTGTGTGTGTGCGTGCATGCGTGTGTGTGCGTGCGTGCGTGTGGTGTGTGTCTGTTTCAGCGCTTAGATTTGATTTTATCAAGATTTTGCGCTATATAAATATTGTAATTATTATTATTATTAATTATTATTATTATTATATGTATTGTCAAATATGTATGAATCACGATAAACCCCCACATCTCTTCACCCGGTTGCCTATTGTATAGTGGCCTAAGGCCTAAGTACATTAACCCTTTGGCTCCTGCGCCCTATCCACCAATTGCAAAAACTTAACCCTATGACTCCCTCACCCTATCCATCGGTTTCCGAGGGAAGCTGGTGGATAGGGTGAGGGAGTCATAGGGTTAAGTTTTTGCTTTGCTTGCATGGTTGGCAATGAGGCATGCTGATTGACATGCTGCAGAAGTCAAAGGGTTAAACGCTTTGCGTTTCTCTGTCTGTCTGTCTGTCTCTGTCTCTCTCTCTCTGCCTCTCTGTCTCTGTCTCTCTCTCTGTCTCTGTCTCTCTGTCTCTGTCTCTCTTTTTCTCTCTCTCTCTGCCTCTCCCTCTCTCTCTCTCTCTCTTTCTTTCTCTTCCATCTCTCTCTCTTTCTCTCTCTCTTCCATCTCTCTCTCCCTCCCTCTCTCTCTCTTCCATCTCTCTCTCCCTCTCTCTCCCTCTCTCACTTTCTCTTCCATCTCGCTCTCTCCCTCTCTCTCTCTCTCTTCCATCTCTTTCTCTCTCTCTCTCTTCCATCTCTCTCTATCCCTCTCTCTCTGTCTCTCTCTCTTCCATCTCTCTCTCCCCCTCTCTCTCCCACCTCTCTCTCTTCCATCTCTCTCTCTTCCATCTCTCTCTCTCTCTTTCCATCTCTCTATCTCTCTTCCATCTTTCTCTCTCTGTCTCTCTTCCATCTCTCTCTCTCTCTTTCATATCTCTCTCTTTCTCTCTTCCATCTCTCTCTCTCTCTCTGTCTCTCTTCCATCTCTCTCTCTCTCTTTCCATCTCTCTATCTCTCTTCCATCTTTCTCTCTCTTTCTCTCTTCCATCTCTCTCTCTCTCTCTGTCTCTCTTCCATCTCTCTCTCTCTCTCTGTCTCTCTTCCATCTCTCTCTCTCCTCTCTCTCTCTGTCTCTCTTCCATCTCTCTCTCTCTTTTCAAATCTCTCTCTCTTTCTCTCTCTCTCTTCCATCTCCTCTCTCTCTTTCATCTCTCTCTCTTTCTCTCTTCCATCTCTCTCCCATATCTCTTCCCTCCCCCCCTTCTCCCTTTCTATCTTAGATGTCTGTGGTCTTGCCCCAACTTATCCCCCCCCCCCCCCCCATGCTCAACGTCCCCATTCTAGAAGAGATTTTGAACTAAGTGGCAGGAGAGAGTCTTTTTGGTGGCAGACTTCGCCTATCGCCTTCCCTGGGTCCCGACCTTTAAACAGATTACCGGTGTCGCTGGATCTTTTGCTGATCGACTGTTAATTGTTTAAACACTCGTGTTGTGTCAGGGAATGGCTCGCAGCTGACGAGGGGAGAACTTGTTCCCACCCCCACCCCCCCCCCCACCCCACCCCCGATCCGTGTTGAAATGTTACACGGGTTTGCTTGCTTGCTTGCTTTTTAAAAAAAAAAAATTTTTTTTTTTTATAGCGTTACTTTTTTTCTTTTGGATGTCTTTTTTCGTTGTTTTTTGTTGTTTTTGTTTTTTTGTTGTTTTTGTTTTTTTTGTTTCACTGGTTTGTATTCATTTTCAAACATCTTGAGGTGTATACAATCCATAATCGAGAGATAGAACAAAGTGTAGAAAAACAAGCCTTCCTTGTAATATATATACATGCATGTATATGCATATATATATATATATATATATATATATATATATATATATATATATATATATATATATATATAAATATATATGTATATGCATATATATATATATGTATATATATATATATATATATATGTATGTAGATATGCATACACACACACATATATATGTAAGTGTATATATATATATATATGTATGTGTATATATACATACAGACAGATATATATATATATATATATATATGTGTGTGTGTGTATATATACATACAGACAGACATATACATATATATAGTGATAGATAGATAGATAGATAGATGGACAGATAGATAGATAGATAGATAGATAGATAGATAGATAGAGAGAGAGAGAGAGAGAGAGAGAGAGAGAGAGATACATATATATATATATCTACATGCATATACATACACATACAACATACACATTTTTACATATACAGATCCATACACATAGATACGCACATAGATATACACATATATGCACACACACATACACACACACATACACATACACACACATAATATATATATATATATATATATATATATATATATATATATATATATATATATATATATACAGCCCAGGCAGACAGACCAGCGTCAGACTTCATCTGTACCCTCTGCCACAGGGACTGTCGTTCCCGCGTTGGACTGGCCAGCCACACCCGACGCTGTACCAGAATAAACACCTAGAGCGCAACTCCATAGTCTTCCGAGAATGAAGGATGCCTATATTGCCCATATATACATATACATACATACGGCTTCACCTTTTCTTTTTATCTACACAAGTTCGTGGCACTTCGCAAAAAATCACTTCTACAAAATACACTACCAAAACATTATGTCCTTATAACTAGGTATTCGACGAAATCTTCCATATATGGAGAGCGATCGAAAATAACGCTGTGGATTCGTCAACTGAGGTCACGTGACCCCCGCGTCTTTACAAATGGCGGTTGTTTACATCGAATGCAATCTGTGAATGCGTGCAAAAAATGGCTCGTACAAAAAAATCTACGATTCAATCGGCTCCTAAAAGTAAGTCGAAGCGAAGAAGACACCTGGCTTATGCAAGACAATATAAAGCAAAGAACGAAAACGACAGACAGACGAAAAACGACTCGGGAATCTGACAGTGTGTCAAAGCCCACAACAAGTTCGTCTGCTTCGCGGTCTTCGACAACCAACACCTCAGTTGTTCAAGACTCTGTTTTGGGTGAAAAAACCCGTACACAGTTCAAACGCGAATCATACGAAGCTGTCAAGCGTAAAAATGACTGTGAAGGTGCCAGTTCGTCAACGTCAGGTGACTGTGTAATAGATGGTGCCACATCAAAGAGAGGGATTGTGGACTTCAGCTGTGTTGACAAGTTAGTTAGAAAGTTGTGTTGCCCCCAGTGCAAGCATGAATCTCTGTGCTTCATGACAGACAGAAAGAAACCATGCGGTTTTGCTGTGCATGGACTTGTTTTCTGTTCCACTTGTGAACAAGCTGTGGAAGGGACAGAAGGATTCTCGGCTGAAAAGGGGGAGGGGGGATTGAAAGACTACAACATCAACAGGCAGGCTGTCTTTTCAGCATTAGTGTGTGGTCTGGGGGCAACATCTTTCAACAATTTCAGTGAAATGATGGATTTGCAAGGAATGCACCACAAGACTTTTCACACAAAAGCAAATAAACTGTATGACAAGTTGGAAGATTTTGAAAAGCGTATGTTTTCACACACAGCTGAGTATGTGAGGCAAGTGCATGCACGTCGGGCTGGCATCACCTTGGCCAATGATGATGTGCTTGACATCAGTGTGAGCTTTGATGGCACCTGGTTGACCAGAGGACACTCATCACATATTGGTGTAGGATGTGTAGTAGACCTCCTGACAGGATTGTGTATAGATGCCCATGTTATGTGTACTTACTGCCAAGTATGCGAGTCTACGGGCAAGAAAATCTACACTGAAAAGCCAGAGGAGTATGCAGCTTGGGCAGTACAGCATCTCTCCAAATGCAACAAGAATTTTACTGGTAAGCTATGTTTTCTTCTGAAATCTGATTATACCAGTTTGTGATGTTTGTTTTGTTTTTGTTTTACATAGCCCTGTTGAAGTTATCACACACACACACACACACACACACACACACACACAGACACAGACACAGACACACACACACACACACACACACACACAGACACACACACACACACACACACACACACACACACACACACACACACACTCAGTAATCAATCTCTCTCCATATATACACACTGTGAAATGATCTACCTTATATTTATTTTATACATATAATGATGTATATTAGTATTACCTTATGTATGACATATGTGTATGCAGGGAAGGGTATGTGAGTCATACACACACTTGCATGCGCACACAAATACATGCAGGCAGGGGTGCGCGCGCATGCACGCACACACACACACACACACACACACACACACACACACACACACACACACACACACACACACACACACTGTTTGTGTCAAATAATTTATTTCCTGTCCAATTTTGTCTCTACAGGATCATCTGGTATGATGGAGGTTGAGGCAGCTCGTGTGCTGTAGCGGCGCTCAGTGGAACGCTACAAGCTTCGTTACACAGTCCTGCTGTCGGATGGTGATGCCAAAACTTTCAATGAGCTGACCACAATCAAGCCATATGGAGATGAAGTTCAGATAGAGAAGGAGGAGTGTGTCAATCATGTCAGTAAGCGGCTTGGGTCAGCTCTGCGAAATTTGGTTGGTGACTGCCGGAAGAAAGGTGTGACTCTTGGAGGTCGTGGCCATGGTCAGCTAACACAGAATGCAATACGCAAGCTGACCATATACTACAACCGTGCCATCCGGAAAAGTAGCAGTGCAGAGGAAATGAAAAAGGCTGTGATGGCATCCCTTCATCACTGCTATTCAACAGACAGCAAGCCACGCCATGAACTCTGTCCTGTGGGTGCAGACTCATGGTGCTTCTTCCAGGCTGCTTTGGCTCAGCACCAAGTTCCGGGGGCCCCACAAGAACCTTATCCACACCCCTCTCAACTATGAGAAACTACACAAGCATCTGATGCCTGTCTATGAAAGATTAACAGACATCCAGCTACTCAGTAGGTGTGTTGCTGGCAAAACTCAAAATTCTAACGAGTGCTTGCACAGCCTGATATGGGCTCGCTGTGCCAAAGACAAGTTTGCATCACGCCAACGAGTGCACTTTGCGGTCCTGACGGCCATCAGTGAATTCAACTTTGGCCCAGCTGCTGCCCAGGACACTGCCAGCTTCTTTGGATTCAGCAGAGGAATTCATATGAAGAGGCTGGGGGCATCAAGACAGCAGAAGAGGGAGAGAAACAGCTTGAAATACAAAAAAGACAAGGCATGCAAGAGGCGGGACACTATTAGAGCCGCCAGAATGAAGAGACAGGAGGAGCTGATACTGCTGGAAGGTGGTCCTGCATATGCTGCAGGACAGTTCTGATGATGTAGACATGTTGCTGAGTGGAGGGCTGGGGGGTCTGAAACTTTCAAGCAAAGTTGTGAGTAGATTAAATGTGTCTGACTATGTTTGTGTTGTTTCTCTCCGGTTTTTTACCGTTTTCTGTTTTTGTCCTGCATGCAGTACAGGGATGAAAATTACTCCAAAACTGTCTATTCAAATCTAATGAAATTTGGCACACTTGTACATTAGTGTCTTGTTGACATTTTTATAGACACATTTTTTGGATATCTTTATTAGTTTTCATTTTATAGGGTGGATTGCATAATACCGTATGCAATTTGATACTATTTAAAAAAAAAAAATTCGTGAAAAATAATTTATAAGCACAAACAAAAAACTCAGTCTATAGAAATGTCAATACGTTCATAATGTACACTTGTGCCAAAAATTATTTATCTATGATACATAATAACTCTGTAAAGTCATTTCTTAAAAATCCAATATGGCGGCTGTTTATCATGGTTTCCATGGCAACGGCAAGCAATAAGCTTGAACAGATGGTATTTTTCCTTTCAGGGCCCATAATACCATCAGTTACTGTCAACAAAACTGTCTTACTTCATCTATTTTAAAAGTTAGCATTTACTCCCTCACATTGCCTTATGATGGAGCCATCACGTGGATAAGGGTCACCTGAAGTCCTACCTCCTTTCGGCTCTAACCGGCTCCTACCCAGAGTTGGGCGTGCTATGGGCTCATTTGGGAAGACTGGGACCACACATTCCAGTCTCATCCACTTCACGGATGCGTCATTGAGGGTTTTGCTCAAATCTTCTGACCAGCACTGCAGGTGTCTGTATCTCTCGGGCCTGGTTGACGCCAGGATATATGATGATAGTAAGCGTAGAGTACGGCCCTGTCACGCAGTCTCAATCCTAGATGGAACTCCATGGCATCATGATTGTCATCCTCATCAACACCATCGTCATCGCATTGTAAAAAAAAAAGGAGGAAAAAGAAAATAAAAAACTGTGCCAGCTTCTGTGGCCATTAAGGTGGCGTAGAAAAATAAAACAACAAAAAAATAAAGGTGAGCACAAAGGTAACTTCCCTAAGTGCGATGATCCTTAACCCATTGACCCCCGCATCCTGTCCAATAGCATCCTGCATTGTCAGGCATGCTAGCAAAGCAGAAACTTAACCCTATGATTCCCTCACCCTATCCACCAGCTTTCTGCAGGAAGCTGGTGGATAGAGAGAGGGAGTCAAACGGTTAAGTTTTTGCACTTGGTGGATTGGATACGGGAGTCAATGGTTTAAAAAAAAAAAAAGAAAGTCCTACCTCCCTGTGTTCATAGGGTAGGGCTTTGGGCCATGAGCTGAGGGAGAGGTAACCCTTTCAGAAAGACCTAGTGAGCTAAAGAGAACAAACAAACAAACAAACAAATATAGCAAACAAAACAAAACAAAACAAAAAAGCAAAAACGAAACAAATCCCTGGTACCATGCAATATGCGTTTAACGCAAACATCTAACACGGTCCTCTACATTACACGAGAAAGGCGTGTGTCCATAGAAACAAAAAGAATAGTCTAGTACCTACGGGTAATAATAGTCTCTTTGATAGAAGTCCATTCATGGCGCAGCAGCAAAGAACCCTGAGCCTCAACATGGAAACCAGCAGTGTTAAATTAACGCCCCATCTGTACATTTCGTTGAAAACAGCACACACACACACACACACACACACCAATACTTACGAAATTTAAAGCTTAACATTTCAAAACATTACTTTAAAAAAAATTAGAAATTTGTACACAATGAAAATTAAAAGGTCACGATTAAGTTAGAAATGCACTTATTGAAAATTCTTTGATACAGTCTGGCCACCCTATCGATATCCCGACCTACTTTTGGTTTCGTCCGCTTTTACAGCGAACGGTTATACGGTTTCGTTTGTTCGTTTGTTTGTTTGTTTGTTTGTTTGTTTGTTTGTATGTTTGTTTGTTTGTTTGTATGTTTGTTTGTATGTATGTATGTATGTTTGTTTGTTTGTTTGCTTGTTTGTTTGTTTGTTTTTTTGTTTGTTTGTTTGTTTGTTTGTTTTAGCACACCGAACAAAGCCATTTCATCGTTTCGGCAGACAGTTCTATTTCGATCTAATGTACACTAAAGAAAATATTTTTCAATTCATTCTATATGAACAAGTTTTTGATGTTTCTAAAACGGAAGGAATGTACATCAAATATCAAGTGGAATGTGTGAATTTTTGCATGGCCATGCGCACTGGCTGACCACCGGTGCCAGTGATAAGACACATGTAACAGACCCGATTGCCAGTGCTAAGTGCTCCTGGGGAGGAGTTGTCAGTTGGGATGTGTGGGATGGAAAACACCTGCTTCCACAGCGATAGGGCGTTGACACAGCAGGAACTGGAAAAAAATGGTCACATTCATCACCAGATGTGACCTGATCATGTAAGCAGTGAATGAAGGAAGTTTACAGTTTGTTCGAGAGGAATTCCTCGCACTCGGATAATTCCATATATGCTCCAACCAAATTGGTCGTCATGGCGAAGTGGTTAGAGCAATGGACTATTAAACTGGGAGGTCGTGGATTCGAGACCACTAAAAACTAATATGGGATATTTAGTCTTTATCCCAAAAAATGGGTGGCGCTACAATGCGGCGACGTGCCCTCAGCAGAAGAGAGCAGCTTGAGTTTCGCATGGTAAATCCATTGTGACAAAAAATGAATATGAATATGAATTTGCCAGCAATTATCTGGCAGATTCCCTGAGCCTACACAAAATCGTATGCACTGACAGAGTCTTGAAATGGGGAGGGAGAAAGGGACCTGAACGAAAGAAAAAGATCAGCATGTTTGATTGATTGATTTGGTTCAGTTTCACGTCCACACCCACTTCAAGTGATATGGCTGACGGGGATAACCATCTCATTGAAGTGGCGGAAGGGGGGCCTATCTAATCCTATACTGACACCACCAGAACAACAATAATGTTAAGATGGGACAGTAAGAAGTCCAGTTTTAATGTAGTGCACCCCAGGATTCGAACCCACAACCATCAGCATGTCAATCCGACGCTCAAACCAACTGAGCTACTGGGACCCGCAATCTGTATGTATGAATGCAGTACGTATTTGTAGCTCCAAGAGATTGATAGTAGAGTTGTCTCCCATGTAACAGTGAGAACAACAAACAGAAAGACAAGAAAGCAAGAAGAGAGATCTTTTACTGGACAGAATTAATTGTCTCCTTCACAGATCCTGTCTTTTGTCTTTCTGTTTGTTTATTCTTAACAATGAATGAAGGCCGTCCATGGGGATACCAGGGGCTCTTTCAGTATAAATAGTATCCCCACCTTCTGGAAATTCTGTGTTAGTAATTTCCTCTTTTTTGTCACTCTTTGTTTCTGCTTTATTCCTTTGCTTTCTGTCATTTCTTCCTATCATTTTCTGCCTTGCTGGTCCATTCGTCTGTATGTGTTCGATAAAGTCTTGAGTACTTCTTCTTAGAATTGATAATTGGGTCATCATCATCATCATCATCATCAGGTGCCTTGCCGCATGGCATTGGCGATTATGGACTTCCATCTGTCTTTATCTCTTGTTGCCTCAAGCATCTCTTCCACCCTCCTCTCGGTACATGTATTACATCACTTTTTTGGCTCTAGGGAAATGAGATATGCGAAAGCAATTTTATGTAATCTAGGCGTGTTTTTATATATGTTTTGGTGCCCTTAGGTATGTTTCCATTTGTATTCAGGTATGTTTCTTTAAATCCCCTGTGTGATAAATTGGACAGAGCGGTCAACGCCAGGGGCATCTCCTTAGATTATGTGCATTGATATGTGTACTTAATTTTCTTTACTTTTATTTTTCCTGTTGAAGTTTTGAATGTGTTTTGAAACGGTTATAGCCCTGATATGGCTCTACGCTGTCGTCTGGGCTTTAAACAACAATAAGAATAAGATTGAATGGAGGACATGGGACAGACAACACAACTGTTGTTCTCTAGGGGCTTCAAAAACATTTCTACACTCATCCTGTTTAGTCATACACTGTCGGCAGTCCTTTTATTCTTAAAGCTGCACATGTCATAAATAAAGCAGAAAAGGTGGCACATTGCTTGATTGATTTTTTCAGTTTTTACGTCGACACCCACCTCAGATGATATGGCCGACGGGGATAACCATCTCAGGGAAGTGGGGGAAGGAGGACTTATCTCATCCTATACCGACACCACCAGAACAACAATGATGTTAAGATGGGACAGTGAGAATGTCAGTTTTAATGTAGCGCACCCCGGGATTCGAACCCACAACCATTAGCATGTCAATCCGACGCTCACACCAACTGAGCTACCGGGGCCCGCAGGTGCCACATCCGGCACAGACAAGTTTTTATGTCTTTCAGAGCTCGGTGATGGCGTACGGGTGTCATAGTCCGCTTCTCATCAGCTGCTTGTTAATTGTTTATAGTTCATGTTAATTAACCCTTTGACTCCTGCATCCTGTCCACCAGCACACTGCATTGCCAACCATGCTAGCAAATCAAACACTTAACTCTTTGACTCCCTCACCCTATCCACCAGCTTCCTGCAGGAAGCTGGTGGATAGGGTGAGGGAGTCAAAGGGTTAAGTTCTTGCAGTTGGTGAGTAGGGTGCGGGATCCCCCCCGTTGGGTTGGCGGGGGCTCTTTCAGTATAGATAGTATCCCCACCTTCTGGAAATTCTGTGCTAGAAATTTCCTCTTTTCTGTCACTCTCTTTGTTTCTGCCTTGTTGCCTTGCTTTCTGTCTTTCTACTTATTTTCTGCCTTAATGGTCCATTCACATGTATGTTTTCGATAAAGTCTTACGTACTTTTTCTTCGGATTGATAGATCTAATTGGGTACATATATTAGGTGCGTTTTTGGCTCTGAGGAGTGAGATGTGCGGAGGCAATTTTGGGTAATTTATGCGTGTTTCTATGTATGTTTTGGTGTCCTTATGCATGCTTATATTTGTATTCAGGTGTGTTTTTTAAATTTCCCCTGTGCGATAAATCGGACGGAATGGTCCTACGCCGGGGGTATGTCCTTGGATTGTGTGCGCGAATGCACTGATATGTGTACTTAATTTTCTTTTTTTTTTTTTCCTGTTGAAGTTTTGTGCTTTGAAGCGGTTATAGCCCTGATATGGCTCTGCGCAGTCGGCTGGGCTTTAAACAACAATACAAGTAAAGTAAAGGGTGCGGGAGTCAAAGTATTAGTACAAGATAACAGTCGGAAGTTGACAAGAGGCGAACTTGTCCCTTCTGTGTTATAATGTTTCTACAGAACCTGACTGGGGCCCTTAGTGATTGGCAGCGGCTGTTATCATCAAAGCGGAATCAACCGTTCGTCAAAGACAGAACCAATTGTCGCCGTATAGCACCCAAGGGATGATGATCTCGGATTACTTCGCTATCCTATTACTCTCTGTAAACCGCCACGGTTGAAGAAGGTCCCGACTCAACCTCAACCCTTCACGCCTTACCTTTGAAGTGACCGTAAAGATTGTATCTACACCACACAAACACAGTCGTCTTTGATAGTAGCCTGCTGCCTGTCGAACCGTTGCTGTTAACTTTGACCAATAGCGTGAAAACGAGGTAAGTTAAAAGCGGGGAGGGGCGGAGGGGTGGGGGAAGGGGATATA
>JAPXFY010000738.1:0-7500 GCA_030674185.1 Monoplex corrugatus | reverse complement strand
ATATCACATCCTTGTCAATATAATTTGTTCTTGTTCACACACAAGCTCGCGTGCGCGCGCGTGCTCACACACGCGCACACATACACATGCATACACGCACATACATACACACACATACACACACATACACACACGCTCACACACGTACACACACACATACATACACATACTCCGTACAAACACACACACACATACGCACACACAAACACACACACACACACAAGTACACATAGACATACTCACACACACACTCAGGTACACACACGCACGCACACACACATACAGGTAAACAGACACACACACACACACTCATACACTCACACACGCACACACACACCAGCTACACACACGCACACACACAGGTACACACAGACACACAAATACACACACACATACACGTACATACATACACACATACACACACACACCACACACACGCACACAGACACACACGCACAGATACACACATACACACACAGGCACACACACAGACACACACAGACACACATACACACACACACACACACACACACACACACACACACACACGCCGGGCCGGATACCGGGTTTGGTAGCCCAGTAAATTACTGTTGTTTTGTGAAGGAGCCGAGCCTGAGATACCCCGTCAGTTCTCGATTATTGCTTCGTTTCCTGTCCTGCCAGCAGAATCTGTCATGTTCACACACACACACACACACACACACACACACACACACACACACACACACACACACACACACACACACACACACACACACACACACGCACGCACGCACAACACACACATACACGCGCGCACACACACACACATACACGCGCGCGCACACGCATACATACACGCACGCGTGCGTGCACACACACATACACACACACGCGCGCGCACACACACACACATACACACACAGACATACACATACACATACACACGCACACAAGAGGCTACCACGCACACACATGCGAACAGACACACACATATACACACACATATATGCACACACGCGCACACACACATAAACAAACATACACAAAAAACATACACACACACACGCACGTATGCATGCACACACACACACTCATACAAACATACACACACGCGCACACACATACACCACAAACACAAGCAACACACATTCATACACATAACACACACACACATAGACAGCACACAGACACACATGCACACAGACACAGACACACACACATACACTCACACACCACAACACACACACACACACACACAAACACACACACCCACACACACACGCACGCACGCACACATACACGCGCACACACACACACGCACACATACACGCACGCGTGCGTGCACACATACACACACACGCGCACACACACACACATACACACACATACACATACACACACACGCGTGCGCGCACCCATACACACGCACACAAGACGCTAGCACGCACACACATGCGAACAGATACACACATATACACAATCATATATGCACAGACACGCACACACACATAAACAAACATACACAAAAAACATATAGACCCGTCTATATACACACACACGCACGTACGCATGCACACACACACACACACTCATACAAACATACACACACGCGCACACACATACACCACAAACACAAGCAACACACATTCATACACATAACACACACACACATAGCACACAGACACACACACACACACACACACACAAACACAAACACACACACACACACACAAACACACAATAAAACACACACACACAAACACACACAAACACACACACACACACATACACACACCACAACACACAAACACACACACACACAAACACACACACACACACACACAAACGCATACGCACACACACAAACGCATACGCACACACACACACACACACACGCCAGAGAGAGAGAAAGAGAGAGAGGCGAGGCATTTGACAGAGGGGAAGGGCGATGCTTCTGATTCTTCATTGATATCTTCATTCTGTGACGTCAGTTGCACACGCTCTGAATTATGACCCTCTTTATCGTAATAGTGCGTGTGAGTGTGGTGGGTGTATGGGTGTGGTGCGCGCGCGTGTATGTGATTTGTAGGTTGATGTTTTTCGCTGTTGTTATAGTTCACTGCCGGTTTACTAAGTTAACTGGCAATTTTCTGCCCTGATATGGCTGTAATGGTCGCTGGGCTAAAAGCATCATGAACTGTCGGTTTGCAGTTGCTGAAGTTTTATATGACGTCACACAGGTCTGTGAGAGGGGAGGGAGGTGAGAGGGAGGGGGAGGTGGTAGGGAAGGGGGAGGGAGGGGGAATGATGAGGAGGGAGGTGGGAGGGAGGGGGAGGGAGGAAAGGGGGACAGGAAATGTTGACCCATAATCAATATAAACCTTTCTCCTGTTATTGTTATTGTTGTTTAAAGCCCAGCCGACTGCGTAGAGCCATATCAGGGCTAAAACCGCTTCAAAACATACAATACTTCAACAGGAAAAAAAAAAGGAAAGGAAAAGAAAATTAAGTACACATATCAATGCATTCGCGCACACAATCTAAGGACATGCCCCTGGCGTTGACCATTCCGTCCAATTTATCGCACAGGGGATTTAGAAAAAACATCCTGAATACAAATTTCATCATACCTAAGGACACAAAAACATATATAAAAACGGGCATAAATTACCTAAAATTGCTTAAGCATATCTCACCTCCCTAGAGCCAAAATGCGCTTCACACGTGTACCCAATTATCAATCCCAAGAAAAAGTACATGAGACTTTATCGAATACATACAGGTGAATGGACCAGCAAGGCAGAAAATGATAGGAAGAAATGACAGAAAGCAAAGGAACAAGGAAGGCAGAAACAAAGAGAGTGACAGAAAAGAGGACATTTCTAGCACAGAATTTCCCCGGCATCCCCACGGGGGCAACCTTTCTCCTGTCAAAATATTAAAAAAAATACCTTGTTTGTAAAAGATCCTTGGGAATATAAAACACAACGTTTCGAGCCCAGGCCCTTTGTTAAGTGAAAAATAAAATGAGGTCATTTTATTTATTTTATTTTTCACTTGACAAAGGGCCTGGGCTCGAAACGTTGTGTTTTACACTCCCAAGGATCTTTTACAAACAAGGTATTTTTTTAATATTTTGTTTTTACCCTCAAGATCCAGCAGTCACATTTTGTTTTACCTTCTTTCTCCTGTCAACCTAACAATGACGTTACATTCCCTGCCAGAGTGGTTTATCTACCTTGTGTATTCCTGTTGAAATATATCATTCTGACAGGTATTTAACCCTTGGATTAATAACGCCTCATTCCTTTTGAGATATTCCATTCTGACAGGTACCTAACCATCAGACTAACACCTCAGTGTTTTTTGTTTATTTATTTTATTTATTTATGTATTTATTTATTTGTTTGTTTGTTTGTTTGTTTGTTTCTGTGTTCATTTATCTATTTGTATTTTGTTTGTTTGCTTGTATTTGTATTTTGTTTGTTTGCTTGTTTATTTAGTCAGTTAGTCAGTCAGATAGTTAGTTAGTCAGTCAGATAGTTAGTTAGTTAGTCAGTTAGTCAGTCAGTCAGCCAGTCAGCCAGTCAGTCAGTTAGTTAGTTAGTTGGTTAGTTAGTAAATTAGTAAGTTAGTTAGATAGTTTGTCATTTAGTTAGTTAGTTAGTCAGTCGGTCAGTTAGTCAGTCAGTTAGTTAGATAGTCAGTTAGTTAGTCAGTCAGTTAGTTAGTTAGTTAGTTAATTAGTTAGTCAGTCAGTCAGTTAGTTAGTTATTAGTCAGTTAGGTAGTTAGTTAGTCAGTCAGTCAGTTAGTTAGTCAGTCAGTTAGTTAGTTAGATAGTCAGTTAGTTAATTAGTTAATTAGATAGTCAGTTAGTTAGTTAGTCAAGCAGTCAGTTAGTTAGTTAGTTAGTTAGTCAGTCAGTCAGTTAGTTAGTTAGTTAATAAGTTAATAAGTTAGATAGTTTGTCATTTAGTTAGTTAGTTAGTTAGTTAGTCGGTTAGTCAGTTAGTTAATCAGTCAGTTAGTTAGTTAGTCAGTCAGTTAGTTAGTTAGTTAGTTAGTTAGTTAGTTAGTTGGTTTCTTCGACTGAACACATCCTCGTTGATCCATTATAATTACACCTCTATCCAAATGTGTCATCATGATCATGTTACCCCCCCCCCCCCCATTCGGACGGGCCACTTATCCAGTTGTACCGCCATTTTGATGTCCCCACCTTATAGTGAGCGTCCTCGGCTCATGATGTCCGTCTTGTGTCCGCATGCTCATCTGTTTTCCTGCTAATGTGTCTTCTTTTTCTTCTTCTTCCTCTTCTTCTTCTTCTTCTTCTTCTTCTTCTTCTTCTTCTTCGTTCTCTCGTTCTTCTTCTTCTTCTTCTTCTTCTTTCTTCTTCTTCTTCTTCTCTTCTTCTTCTTCTTCCTTCTTTCTTCTTCTCTTCTTCTTCTTCTTCTCTTCTTCTCTTCTTCTTCTTCTTCTTCTTCTTCTTCTTCTTCTTCTTCTTCTTCTTCTTCTTCTTCTTCTTCTTCTTC
Source organism: Monoplex corrugatus (assembly GCA_030674185.1). Taxonomy (NCBI): domain Eukaryota; kingdom Metazoa; phylum Mollusca; class Gastropoda; order Littorinimorpha; family Ranellidae; genus Monoplex; species Monoplex corrugatus. Next base: position 2,984 of record JAPXFY010000738.1, on the reverse strand, counting down.
GTTCTTCTTCTTCTTCTTCTTCTTCTTCTTCTTCTTCTTCTTCTTCTTCTTTTTCTTCTTCTTCTTCTTCTTCTTCTTCTTCTTCTTCTTCTTCTTCTTCTTCTCTTCTTCTTCTTCCTCTTCTTCTTCTTCCTCTTTTTCTCTTTTCCTCTTCTTCTTCTTTTTCCTCTTCTTCTTCTTCTTCTTCTTCTTCTTCTTCTTCGTCTTCTTCGTCCTCTTCTTCTTCTTGTTCTTCTTCTTCTTCTTCTTCTTCTTCTTCTTCTTCTTCTTCTTCTTCTTCTTCCTCTTCTTCTTCTTCCTCTTCTTCTTCTTCTTCTTCCTCTTCTTCTTCTTCCTCTTCTTCTTCTTCTACTTCTTCTTCTTCTTCTTTTTCCTCTTCTTCTTCTTCTTCTTCTTCTTCTTCTTCTTCTTCTTCTTCTTCTTCTTCTTCTTCTTCTTCTTCTTCTTCTTCTTCTTCCTCTTCTTCTTCTTTTTGATTTCTTTATTTTTTTATTACTTTTTATAAGGATCATTGCACTCAGGGGAGTTACCTTTGTGTCTCATCTTTTTCTTATTCCATTGTATTTTCTACGCCACCTTTATAATGGCCACAGAAGCTGGAACATTTTTTTTTACATTGCGATGATGATGATGTCGATGAGGATGATAATCATGATGCTACGGAGTCCCATCTAGGATTGAAACCGCGTGACGGGGCTGTGCTCTACACTTACTGTCGTCCTGTTATGTCACCAGACTGATGTGACCCCCATCTCGTAATGCCATTGATTGGTGTGATGTACATAACCCCCATCCTGCTGTGTCACTCGTGAGATATGACCCCGTCTATAAGATTAACAGTGTTGTGTGACCTCATTCTGTTATGTGACTAATTGTGATGTCACCCCATCCTGTTACGTCACTAGTCAGATATGACCCCGTCTATAAAATTATTTTTAGTGTTGTGTGACTTCATCCTGTTATGTGACTAATTGTGATGTCACCCCCATCCTGTTACGTCATTAGTGAGTATGACCCCCGTCTATAGGATGAACAGTGTTGTGTGACCTCATTCTGTTATGTGACTAGTTGTGATGTCACCCCATCCTGTTACGTCATTAGTGAGATATGACCCCGTCTATAAGATTATTAGTGTTGTGTGACCTCATTCTGTTATGTGACTAATTATGATGTCACCCCATCCTGTTACGTCACTAGTGAGATATGACCCCGTCTGTAAGATTGTTAATGTTGTGTGACCTCATTCTGTTATGTGACTAATTGTGATGTCACCCCATCCTGTTACGTCACTAGTGAGATATGACCCCGTCATTAAGATTATTAGTGTTGTGTGACTTCATCCTGTTATGTGACTAATTGTGATGTCACCCCATCCTGTTACGTCACTAGTGAGTATGACCCCCGTCTATAGGATTAACAGTGTTGTGTGACCTCATCCTGTTATGTGACTAATTTATTATTATTATTATGAACATTTAGTACGCCTAATCAAATTAATGCCCTAGGCGTTTACAATGGCAAAACATATAACCAGAATCACAAGCACACACACACACGCCCACAGAAGCACCCACACACACACAAACACACACACACACACACACAAACACACACACAGCATGACACGCAAATACAATGACACATTGACACTAAGACACTATAATGTCACCATTACATTACATGGGGGGAAGGGGGCAGAGATTACCAGTTTTGGGAAACAGGTGAGTTTTGAGGGAGCGTTTGAATGTGGACAGAGAGGGTGAGTATCTAAGAGAGCGAGGTAACTGATTCCAGATGGTTGGAGCTTGATAGGAAAAAGAACGCTGCCCAAACCTTTTAGTGCGGACTATGGGGATACTATAGAGACGGGTATCAGATGAGGACCGCAAAGCTCGAGATGGCGTGTAGAGATGTAACAGATGGGTGAGATACTCAGGACAGGAAGACTCAATAGATTTGAAGCAGAGGCAGGCAATCTTGTAGGATATTCTTTGCTGAACAGGGAGCCAGTGGAGAGAACAGAGCAATGGCGTAACATGGTTAAATTTTGAAGAGCGGAAGATGAGACGGGCAGCATGATTTTGAACTTTCTGAAGTTTGTTAATGAGATGAGAGGGGGAACCAGAAAAAAGAGCATTACAGTAATCGAGACGGGATAGAACAAATGCACAGACAAGAGCCTTTGTCGTGTCTTCTGAGAGGAGGTGGCGGATAGAAGCAATTCGGCGGAGTTCAAGAAAACAAGTCCGACAGACGTTGCTCACATGCTGGTGGAAGGACAGGGTTTGATCAAGAGTTACACCAAGGTTACGGGCAAAATGGGAGAGAGGGATAGATGAGTCAACAAGTGTGACAGAGGTTGGAAGAGGGGTGATTTTGGAGTTTGGGTGGGGTGATCAAGATCAATTCGGATTTCTCTTCATTTAATTTCAGTTTGTTTTCAGTCATCCAATCCTTCAGGTCAGCTACACAAGATTGGGTTTTCTTCTTCTTCCTCTTTAATTGTGATGTCACCCCATCCTGTTACGTCATTAGTGAGATAAGACCCCCGTCTATAGGATTAACAGTGTTGTGTGACCTGATCCTGTTATGTGACTAGTTGTGATGTCACCCCATCCTGTTACGTCACTAGTGAGATATGAACCTGTCTATAAGATTATTAGTGTTGTGTGACCTCATTCTGTTAAGTGACTAATTGTGACGTCACCCCATCCTGTTACGTCACTAATGAGATATGACCCCGTCTATAAGATTATTACTGTTGTGTGACCTGATCCTGTTATGTGACTAATTGTGATGTCACCCCATCCTGATATGTCACTTCTGATGTGACTCACATCCTGTTTTGTCACTAGGGTGATGTGACTCCGATTTTGTTAAGTCACTAGTATGGTATAACCATCGTTCTGTTGTGTCACAAGTGTAATGTGACCACTAGTGTTATGTGATCCAGACAGAGACAGACAGACAGACAGACTGAAAGA
>JAPXFY010007381.1:5000-10860 GCA_030674185.1 Monoplex corrugatus | reverse complement strand
AAAACAGATCACACATGACTTATGTTGAAGGGCAAGGTCATGAACAATTTTCATGCTGTGAGTGTACACTTGGTTTCAGATGCTCCCCATCTTACCCTGGTGCCCAGTGTTGGCAATACCTGTATGATGACATCAGACTCAACCCAGTGCGTAGTTGTGGAAGGTCAGAGACTCCACTACCGTTGTGAGGCAGAAAGCAATCCAGCCCCTCACCGTTATGATTGGGAGCTGCCCAGTGGAGCAGACCTTAACCTGGGCTCTGGACCTAACCTTGACATCATATCCGTCAACAAAACCCACAGAGGAGTCTACCGTGTTACCGTGGAAACAGCCAAGCCTGGCATCAGTGACACCCGCTTGCCTTTAACGTCACAGACGCAGCTGACTGTGGTTGTCAAAGGTGAACTATGCTGATGTTAATATATATGTTTGTATGTCAGTCCGTCAATATCAGTGAAATGTGTATGTGTATCTGTTCATTCGTTCGTTCGTTCTTTGATTTAACGTCTGTTCACTATGAGTGATATTAGACGGATGTGTATCTGTCAGTTGATGATAATGCACAGTTGTCAAGGCGGATTATGTTGATGTTAATACGGCTGTATGTGTGTCAGTCAAGAAGTAGCAATACGTGTGGATGTATATAGATCAGTTGATGATAACATACCTATCTGTACCTGAAAACAGTCTATCTCATTTTTCTCCAAGCACACTTCATCGCTACTTGTCTAATACAAATGCAGTCAATATGTGACATTATCGTCAAATATGTAGGTTGTTCAAAGCAAAACGTTACCAGATCTGAGCTATCTGACCAGCGCAATAGCTATGTCTAGCATCTAATGTCACGAAAGGTACTAATCTAATCAGGTCACAAATCTTGGGTAAAAATGTGACAATATAAATTATAAAGTGGCATTTATTAAAATGTATGCATTTTTTTGGTAAGAAAACTCTAGGAATTCTAGAATTGTAAAATACAAAATGTGTGACATGTCAGTATCAACCAGATTGTCAGTCTGACACTTATTGTATTTGAAGAAATGCACTTCTGTAAGCGCACATATAACACATATGTAGCCTTCTAAAGTAAATAAGACACAAACTCTGAACCATTTTTTTGGGGGGTTGCTTTTTGCTTTGTTAGGTTTGGTTGTTGATATGTTAGTTGGTTGGTGAGTTCCTTGTTTGAATGGTTATTGGTTTGTAACTGCTGGTTATGATGGTTGTGGTATATCAAGATGAGCATATTGACATTGTATTTATCACCAAAACTTGGCTTAACCCCTTGGTCACGAACCCATACATGCGAGTCTCACTCCAAATGGATCTAGGCTTGCTTCTTTCCATTGCCCATCCCGAGTTGGTGGTATGGCCATCCTCTACAACGACTCACTCCATTCCCGCCTATCTTTCTCGCAGTCTATGCCTTTCTCCCATCCTTCTTTTGAGCACGTTGAAGTATCCTTCCAATCCACCCCTCACCCCATCACCTTCTCCTGTGTCTATCGACCGCCACCTAGCTCTGCCAACAAGCTCACCACATCCACGTTTCTCTCTGACTTTGACCAACTACTCAACCACTACTGCCTCTTACCTGGAAATCTCATCATTCTAGGTGACATCAATGTCCACTATGACAACACTCACCGTTATGACACAAGACATATCATTAACTCTCTGTCCAATCACAATATAACTCAACACATTTCTGAACCGACCCATCAAAAAGGTCACACTCTTGACTGGATCATTTCTCGTGATCACCACAATTCAGCTACTGACAATTGCTTAGTTCTTTCTACCCGTCTAACTTCAGCCCTTCCATCTGACCACTCTGCAATTCTCTGTTCTCTTGACATTTCTCCTCCTTCCCATACCACGCGCACAGTGACTTGACGCAATCACAAATCTATCGACCTCTCCACTTTTTCATCTGATGCTTCCCGTCTCCTTTCCGAAAAGTCACATAACCTTGCCGATGAATTCTATACTACTCTCCACCATCTTCTGGACACTCATGCTCCAGCTGCAATCCATCTTTTACCTGACCGCCCCCCTACCCCCTGGCTCACTCATGAGATTGCCTGTGCAAAACGTGCCCGCCGCAGAGCAGAGCGCCACTGGCGCAAATCCAAACTCACTATTCATAGGCAACTTTTCCAAGCCTCAAGAACAAAAGTATCCACACTCATCGCATCTGCAAAAACAAGCTTTTTCCAAACCAAAATCCTGAATGCCTCTTCTTCAAAAGAACTCTTTACAACCATGAATCATCTCCTTGGCACACGAAAAGATTTACCTCTCCCAACAAAACACAATAATGAAGAACTCCCATCTGTATTCTCCAAGTATTTTACCACCAAAATACAAACTCTTCGTGACAAGCTTGAAAGGACACCTTGTCAACCATGCCCACTTAACCCTTCCTTCTCTGGCACATCTTTACTACTTTTACCCCAGTCTCACAAGAAGAAATTCTCAACAGAATCAGATCCATGTCGTTCAAAACCTGCGAACTGGATCCTCTTCCAGGTTCTCTCTACTCCAACTGTTTCCCTACTCTCCTCCCATTCATCACTGACATCATCAACACTTCTCTTCAAAGTGGAACTGTCCCGGATTATTTCAAGTCTGCTATCGTTCACTCTCTCCTCAAGAAATACAATTTAGACCCAAATGAACTGAAAAACTACCGGCCCTATCTCTAATCTCTCTTTCTTGTCAAAACTCCTTGAAAAAGTTGTCCTCAACCAGCTGAACTCTCACCTGTCTGCCAACAATATCCTCAATCCTTTCCAGTCAGCTTACCCCCAGTGCCATAGCACTGAAACTGCCCTACTACACATTCTCAACAATCTCCTCCTTGCAACTGATACTGGCAAAGTCTCTCTCCTCACACTCCTCGATCTGTCTGCAGCCTTTGATACCATTGATCATGGTATTCTCCTTTCTAGACTCCATCATACTTTTGGCATCTCTGACACTGCTCTCTCCTGGTTCACTTCATATCTATCAAACAGAAAACAAACTGTTCTCATCAATGGCATTACTCTCAACCTGCATACCTGACCTGTGGTGTTCCACAAGGATCTGTCCTTGGCCCTGTTCTTCTCACTCTTTACACCTCCCCCCTGTCCACTATCATCAACTCCCACTCTATAAAACACCACCTCTATGCTGATGACACCCAACGTCAAGACAGTGACTCACCTGACAATGTACAGCGCCTCTTGACTCGCACCACTGAGTGCTACTCGGACATTAAGAACTGGATGACATACAATAAACTCCAGCTTAATGACGACAAGACGGAAGCTATCCTCATTGGCACACGTCAGAAGCTTTCTCAGCTGCCCCCTATTTCTCTCTCATTATGTAACACATCAGTCCCAATTTCTGACTCAGCGAAAAACCTTGGTGTCTGCCTTGACTCTACCCTCTCCATGAACAACTTTGTCTCTCAAACTGCCAGATCTTGCTACTATCACCTCCATCGTATAAGCCTGATCAGGAAGTATCTCACTGTTGAAACCAATGCAAAACTCGTTCTCTCCTTCATAATGTCTCGCATTGACTATCCTGCCTCCACCATTCACATCCTAAGCGCATTCAAAACAATGCTGCACGCGTTGTACTCAAAAAGAAAAAAAGCTGACCACATTTCTCCTCTCCTGGCACAACTTCACTGGCTCCCTGTATCAAAGCGCATACAGTACAAACTAGACACCATGTGCTACAAAAGCCTCAATAACGCAGCCCCCTCAGGTACCCTCCGCTCTGCCTCCAATCCTCTGACTTTTCGCTTTCCACGCACTAAGCTCAATACCTACGGTCCACGAGTCTTCTCTGTTTCTGGTCCACTCTCCTGGAACAAACTTCCTCTCTCAGTCCGTCAGCAACCTACTTTTGTCTCCTTCAAGTTCGCTCTCAAAACTCACCTTTTCTCCTCTGCATGAAATCCTGACCTCACTCATCCTCCTCTGTAGCCTGTCTCCACTCGGAGTGGAATCACATTGTAATATATATTTGTATATAATATGCACTCTATAATTTTCCATTGCTTTTATTCTTTTCCCCCATTTATAGCCATTGTGTGAGTGTGTGTGTGCGTGTGTGTGCGCGCGTGCGTATGTGTATGTTCAGCGCTTAGATTTGATTTCTATCAAGATTTTGCGCTATATAAATATTGTAATTATTATTATTATTATCAACAGTGGTGTTGCTTCATGTCCTTCAATTACTTGTGATTGGGAAACGATGTTTGATAAATGCTAGTACAGTCCAGCAAAAGATGCCAAAAGTATTCTTAGGCACACGTGAAAGTTTACCAGATAAACATATTTGACATTAAATACTAGTTAGACGTGTCCAGATCCTTTCTTCATGTTGCGTTGATAACTGTAACACAAATATATATTGATGGACTGTTCTAGGTTTTCAGTTTAAGTGAACAATAATAAATTACCTGAACTTAAAACAGTAAGGAAAAATGATAAAATGTTTCGCAGAGAATCACTATTCTGTTGACACGTACAAATATTTCAGGAATGAATTATTGCCACAAGGACAACTGTACAAACATAGTTTATTGATTTTGTCATAAACTGCAATCTATTCTTTATATTCAAATTCTGCTATAATAAAATTCAGATGATTTTGTATGAAGATTTAAAGAAAAACTTCAAATTTATGTCTTGATTTTTTCGTTTATACATATAATCAATGAACATTTTATAAACTTTTTTCCAGACAAAATGGTAAAACTTTGACAAGAAAGCTCTTTTTACTTTTTTTTAAAAGATAAGAGTTTTCTTTTTTTCTCATTTGTAATTTTATCACTAAAATGATGACACGTCTTCTGTTTACTCCTTAAATGTATACAATACAATTGAATAAGATAAGCTCAATATATCGGTATCACTGTGTAATCATGTTTCATTTCATAGCAACACATTGTTTTTCAAAGGTCAGGTAGACATATAAGTCTTTTCCTTACTTACAGAATTATTGCTTTTGAACTTCGGGGATATTATGAACTAAGCGTATTCTGTTTCAGCCCAACCAGATTTTGTCCAGCTGCTACTGAATGCAAATCCAGGGATACTTGAGGTTTACGAAAATCAGTTTGCTGACATTGTCTTTGAATGCAGAGCTTTTGGCACACCTGCTCCTAACCTCGTCCTGGTAAACAGAAACACATTGTATGACGCCACAAACATTAAATATGTCAGCCATACTGATAACAGCATGGCACAAGCATACAAGACAAGAAAATTGTATTTGTAACATTACAGTTTTAAATTTTTTCTGAAAATGAAACTGACATAACCATATGCATATGCAAATGGATGAAGAAACAACTTTTCATAATCGCTTATTTCATTTGCAGGTTATATGAGCCAACTGTATGCATTTAGTAATACATTGTCTTTAAATGCCATTAGAATAATTTGCTATTCTCTGCAATAACACAATATTTTGAATGCGTAATTTTCGGTTCAGTTCAGTTAAAAATATATACATTACCATTGACAAGAATATCTTGCTTCATTAAAAAAATTCTATGAAAAATCAAATCAGACAAGATGTAACTGTTTTAACTGTATGAAACTTGTATATATCTAAAAATGATGAAGTTTGCTCACCATTGCCAGTTTTATCCTTTTCAAGACACATGATTTATACATAGTCTATACACAGGGCACAGAAATTCAACGTTGGGCATGTGTTAGAGTGAAATACAAAAAAAACATTAGTAACTTAGACAGAAACAGTTAAGAACGTATGTATTTAAAATCAAATGAATACACACACACACACACACACACACACACACCACACACACACACACACACAC
>JAPXFY010007380.1:0-10865 GCA_030674185.1 Monoplex corrugatus | reverse complement strand
GTTTAGTTGTAATTTGTTGCAAGTCATCCAGTCTTTCACGTCGGAAATGCAGGCTTTAGTGGTTTGTACGATGTTGTTTACATTAGAGATGGGACCAGAATTGTAAATTTGATTGTCATCTGAGAAGCTATGATGTGATACAGAATGGCGGAGAATAATATTTGCGAGAGGCTGCGTGTACAAAACAAAGAGAACTGGACCCAGGACGGATCCTTGAGGAACGCCATATCTGAGGGCTGAGGGAGGTGAGGGCAAGCCATTTACAGATACAGTCTGTGTGCGGTCAGAGAGATATGACTGAAACCAGGAGAGAGCGGAGCCAGGAAATTCCGTAGCAGTTGTGGAGGCGCCAAAGCAGTATCTCATGGTCTATAGTGTCGAAGGCAGCAGACAAATCTAAGAGAGAGAGAAGAGAAATGTCACCATCATCAAGGGATGTCAGAAGATCGTTCACAATTTTCAATAAAGCAGTTTCAGTGCTATGTCCTGATCTATATGCTGACTGATTGGGATATAATAAATGGTTTGATTCAAGATGTTCTAGAAGTTGGTGTAAAATATTTTTTTCAGTTACCTTGGAAAGAAAGGGGAAAATTGGAGACAGGCCGGTAGTTTTTGAGAATATCTGGATCAAGAGAAGGTTTCTTTAGGAGAGGTTTGACAATAGCTGATTTGAATGAGCTTGGGAAGATGCTGACACCAGTGAATGATTGATGACAGATGTAAAGAATGGGAGTAGAGTATCCAAACATTGTGTCAAAACAGAAGCCGGGAGGGGGTCTAATTCACTGGTTTTGATAGCAGAGTCCTTGATAGTTTTCTTCACAAAAGACTCAGAGACAGGCTGAAAGGATGTCAGTGGACAGCCAGAGAAGGTTGGTTCAGGCATTGAAAGAGGAGGGGTATTTTGCGAATCGAGACTATCACGAATGTCAAAAAGTTTCCATTAAAGAAGTTAGAGAATGCTAGAGGAAGGTCAGCAGGTGGAACATGAGAAGGTATAGGGCTGTTTTTAGTTTTACAGAGAAGAGTGTTAGTAATGTTGAAGAGCTGTTTAAAAGTTGTGGCAGACGTAATTTTAGCATTATAGAATCATTTAATAAATAAAGTATTACTGTTTATCTGAATCATTTAATAAATAAGGTATTACTGTCTATCTGAATCATTTAATAAATAAGATATAACTGTTTATCTGAATCATTTAATAAAGTATTACTGGTTTATTGAAATCACATAATAAGGCATTACTGGTTTATCTCAATCATTTAATGTGGTATTACTGGTTTATCTCAATCATTTAATGTGGTATTACTGGTTTATCTGAATCATTTAATGTGGTATTACTGGTTTATCTGAATCATTTAATGTGGTATTACTGGTTTATCTCAATCATTTAATGTGGTATTACTGGTTTATCTCAATCATTTAATGTGGTATTACTGGTTTATCTCAATCATTTAATGTGGTATTACTGGTTTATCTCAATCATTTAATGTGGTATTACTGGTTTATCTCAATCATTTAATGTGGTATTACTGGTTTATCTCAATCATTTAATGTGGTATTACTGGTTTATCTCAATCATTTAATGTGGTATTACTGGTTTATCTCAATCATTTAATGTGGTATTACTGGTTTATCTATCTATTGGATCACTGACTAAAGCAGACGATGGCAGTAAACGGCAATAGTCCCCCATCCCCTCCCCACCCCCCATGACACTTGAATTGAGGTCACTAGGTTCTAGTGAAACTGATTCTACTGGGAAACAGGAGACGTTGGAGTCTGTCTCTCTCACCCCCCCCCCCCTCTCTCTATCTATCTCTGTGCGTGGGTGCTTGTGACTGTGTGTGTTTGTGTGTGTGTGTCTCTCTCTCTGTGTGTGCGTGCGTGTGTGTTTGTGTGTGTGTGGTTGTGTGTGTGTGTTTGTGTGTGTGTGTGTGTGGTTGTGTGTGTGAGTTTGTGTGTATGTGTGTGCGTGCGTATGTGTGTGTGGGGTGCGTGTAAGTGTGTTTATAACGTTATGAACAATCTTGTCATGGATGTGAGTATGCACGTTGTTTAGCTACACTACGCAGAGGTTATAATGCTGCACAGTGTGCGTATTCCGTCTTCGGAGAGTATGCGTGTGTTGGGTGTTTTCCTGTTTCCTTGAGCCGCTGGACAGTAATGTAGTTTGTAGTATCTTTAACGTGTGTGTGTGTGTGTGTGTGTGTGTGTGTGTGTGTGTGTGTGTGTGTGTGTGTGTGTGTGTGTGTGTGTGTGTGTGTGTGTGTGTGATATAGAGAGACAGAGACAGAGAGAGATAGAGAGAGGCACACACAGAGATACAGAGACAGAGAGAGAATGTGTGTGTGTGTGTGTGTGTGTGTGTGTGTGTGTGTGCGTGCACGCGCGCGTGTGTGTGTGTGTGTGTGTATGTGTGCCCGGTGAAGAAGTGTCAATGTATCTACACAAGGGATAGGTGAAGAAAGACAGAGTGACAAACTGATTCTCTCCCTTCTCCACTCTCCTAGTTACTCACAGTCTTCGTCCCCCCCCCCCCTTCCCAACACACGGACCTCTCTTCCCAACACACACACCACACACACACACACACACACACACACACACACACGACATTCTCTCACCGACTACTACATCACTGTCGAACCCCACATCCTGCAGTGATTATCCCCCCTGACCGTGGTCATCAACCTCCCATCAAGTTCTGACCTTTTTGTCTATTTGTCCTAATCTGCCTTCTTTACACACACACACACACACACACTGGGTGTGAGTGAGTGAATGAGAGACAGACAGAGACAGAGATAGGGAGAGATAAAGATGAGAGAAAGAGAAATGAGACAGAGAGAGAGAGAGAGAGAGAGAGAGAGAGGAAGAGAGGGAGAGCGACAAAGGGAGGGAGGGAGGGAGGGAGGGAGAGAGAGAGAGAGAGAGAGAGAGGGGGGGGGGGGTCGGTTATGGTGATAATTTTCAGGTGTGTTCGTTCTTTGATTTAACGTCTGTTCACTATGAGTGATATTAGACGGGGGAAAAATGGAGGATGAGAGGTGGGCGAGTTGAAATGGGGGCAGAGGGGAGACAGAGTAAGAGACATAAGTGGGTAAATAGATAAATGGAACAAGAACTTAACACTAACAATTAACACTTACAATTAACTAACAACGTGAAGAGAAAATTTAACGCTAAAGTACAAACTTCATAAAATTAAAGCAATACATTAACAGGACTGTGAACCAATGATTCTTAAATTTTAACTGACAAAGATTGATCTGAAGTTACTTCTTTAAAATGAATTTCAGAATAGTTTTCTTGTGTAAACATTTTGGTAAAAAAAGAACGTAGCATTTTGCAGTAAAATAAACAGTGAAACAGTGTGAATTCTTCTCCGCAAATACACTTGATATTTTTACAATATTTTGTTTTCAACGCGTTTAGCTGAATACGAAAATGAACAGCAACAATCGATCTCGAATGATATATGGAAGAATACTGCAATTTTTTACATACATTTTGAAAAGAAAGTTTTATCATTTGTTCTCAACCCAGCAGTTGCGCTGAAGAAGTCGGCCGGATCGCCGATGAAAGCTACGCAGTAAGTAGCTTTATTTCACTGAGAGACAGGTTCAGCCAGGTAGCCATTATTATCATTTGTTGTGTCACAAACTGTTCATTGAAATGTTCATGAAAACGAATCCATGAAGCTGATTCTAGCAAGCTGCAAGCTTCTTTTACGGAAGTTTTAATACGTAATTCTATAGTATTATCAGTGTTGTGTGCTCCTTGCTAAGCTGCTCTGTCTACTATTTCGTTGCCGTGAAGACCAATGTGAGAAGGCACCCAGCATAACTGATATCTGTACCTTTTGTCCTTAAACGATGTATAAGATGATTTGCCTCAGTAATTAAGTCAGGTCTTGCGTCTGTATCAAAAGACTGTAAGGCATATTATACAGATTTTGAATCAACAAAGAGAACTACTTTGAAAAATACAGGTTTAAGGTCTACTAAATAATGCAACGCTTGTATAATAGCGTAAAATAGCTTATATAATTACAGCTTGTATAATAATTTTCAGTGTGTGTGTGTGTGTGTGTGTGTGTGTGTGTGTGTGTGTGTGTGTGTATGTGTGTGTGTGTGTGTGTGTGTGTGTGTGTGTGTGTGTAGAAGACATATGCATAGACAGAGACGAACACACAGGGGTAGATACAAAGGTAGATAGCTAGGTAGATAGAGAATGTGTGGGTGTAGGGAGGGAGGGAGAGAAGGAGGTTAAAGTAATACTTTTCAGGTGTGTGTGTGTGTGTGTGTGTGTGTGTGTGTGTGTGTGTGTGTGTGTGTGTGTGGTGTGTGTGTGTGTGTGTAGACAGACAGACAGATAGATGGATATATATATAGACAGATATATAGATAGATACACAGACAGATAAACACAGGAGCATCGAACGACTTTCAGTAACATGGGGGACAGGGCGGAAAGTAGCGTTGACATTTTCATCATCACTGTCTACACAGCCAGAGACAGACGTATCATTACTGTGAACTAGGGAGGCATCTTCACCCCCTCCTCCCTCCACACACTCTCCCTCTCCTTCACAGTGACTACAAAGAGCTACAGACACCTGTCTAAAAGACAAGTGTACCTGTACAGGAGAAGAGTTACCTGTTTGAAGGAAGAGAGAACTGTTATGAAACAGACGTTAAACGTACCAAGTACTGAAAACGAAACAATCTCTCTCTCTCTCTCTCTCTTATTTTTCCATCTCTCTCTCAATGTCTGTCATCTGTCTGTCTATTTATCATCTATCTATCTTATCTTATCTTACCTTATCTTAGAGAGAGAAGAGAGATGAGAGAGAGAGAGAGAGAGAGAGGAGAGAGGAGAGAGAGAGAGAGAGAGAGGTGTTCAATGTATGAGGTAAGAGAATTTGAACACTACGTCACACAGAAATGTAATAAAAATCCCCTGGGAACCTTTTTTCCCTCTTTTTCTAAACTATTACAGACTAAAGAGAAATATGTTCCAACTTCTGGTTTACATTAAGTTAATGATATTCTTCTCTTGTCTTCTCTTGCCTTGTTTTGTCTTGTCTTGTTATATCGAATACGTGGCAGTCGCTTTGATTTTCCTAATTCTTTGTTCAGGTAATATATGTCTAGAAGATATCTAACCATTTCTCTTACATTCCAAAATCACCCGCAAAAACTGCCATCAGAACCGATTTCCTAAAAAAAAAAAAAAAAAAAAAAAAATGCAATTTAAAAAGTTTACATCTACAACGGAGTTTATTTGCGTTGCACATTTCTTTAACATTAAATGGACAATTTGTAGCATATGACGAATGCAACAGAAAATTTGAAATGGGATACACACTTTCAAGTTTTCAACAAACGCAAAATATCAATAAAACAAACAAACAAAAACAAACAACAACCCAGACAGATGTTAACATGACACATAGGTGTAGTATCACATACCGGCCAGCACCCCCCAAACAATGAATTGTGTAGAAAAAAGGAAGGCAATTTTTATCAGGGCATTTTATCGTCAACTGCTGTAGGCCTACTTCCAAATACTCTTCTAAATAGTCAGAGAATTTATGTAAATGTACATGCACGGGTGTCTGGTGTGTTTGTGTGTGTGTGTGTGTGTGTGGTGTGTGTGGGGTGTGTGTGTGTGTGTGTGTGTGTGTGCGCGCGTGCGTGCGGTGCGTGGGGGTGGTTTGTTGCGTGGTGGTGTGTGTGTGTGTATTAATGAAAAACTACTGTATCATTTGGGATCCCATGAACATGTGAGATTATACATTTTGGGAATTATGTTGTATTTGGTTTAACAATTCTTGTTTGGAATGTGTATATAATTATTTGTATGGGAAGAGATACCTGTCTACGAGAACCTGAGGAAACAGATATTTAAAAAGGAAGTACCTGAGGTACATCCCATGCCTTTTAAAGGGAATACCTTTTAAGGAATCGATTATGGAAACAAAAAGAAACCTTACACGACAAAAAACAACAACAAAAAACAACAACAACAACAAAAAAAGAAAAAAACCCCACCAAGAACAGTCTATGTTTTAGAGAAATGACACACTTGTTCAAGAAATGCCATACATCAAGTTTAAACCAGCGCTTTTCTCCAAACTCATGTGGACTGTTGCGCATTAAACATCATCAGATTTTTGTGACAACACGCAGAAGTAAACATGATCTACAGGCCAGTGACCACACTCCGCTATGCTGCAGCACAGTCTGCAGCTTTGATGGGCGGTCATGCTGGCTGTTGTCATGTGTCCCAAGACTGCCTATAAAATACACTCCAGGTTCCAGGGTTCGATCCCCCGTACAGGACTCAATTTTTTGTTTGACGCCAAAATCAAACTGAACGTTTTAGTCCTTCGAAGGGGACGACAAACGAGTCGGACCCGTGTGCCTTCTGGCTGCGCACGCTAAAGATCCACCTCGCTCCCTTACGACCTCACGGTATGGAACTACCTAGGTAGGACCTCAGGACCTGGCCAGCTCATGGGTTTATGTGCAGGCTTAAGGCTTGTGCCGTGATCATTCTGGATTTCTCCGTCACATGACACCTGTGACGATAGTGCATATGGAATTCATTCCGAGCGCGGAGACGTCGTCCCGAGAAACTGAAAGAAACTGAATACTGACGTGATTAAGGTTTCCATGTATATTTGTATTGACGGGGACTTAAGGATATTCCCTGTGTAGATTTGAATTGACGGATTAAGGATATTCCATGTGTAATTTGATTTGACGTGACTTAAGGTTTCCCTTTGTGATTTGATATTGACTGACTTAAGGTATTCCCTGTGTAAATTTTTTATTTAGTGACTTAAGGATATTCCTGTGTAGATTTGATATTGAGTGATTAAGGGAAATTCCAAGGTATATTTGGGTATTGACGTGACTTAAGGATTTCCTGTGTAATTTGATATTCTGCATGTGTTCATAGTGTTACAGAAGACGAAAGGGTTTAGGCACGGGCGGTTGCATGCTGCTGATCTGGAATATCGGGAAAAAAATCATCTTTCTTACCCGTGGGTACCTTGGTGGATAAAAACCCGAAGTGCTTATTAACAGAAGATATGAAAAAATAATATTAAAAATAGAAATAATGACTACGTGCCTATTCGAAAGAGTCCACGCGCTTATAAAAGCTTAGGGCGATGGTGGACGAAAAAACAACGAAAGAGTATAATTCAAAACTATGTCAAATGAAGAAGGGGGGGGAGAGAGAGGAGACAGCAGAGAGAGAGAGAAAGAGGGAAAAAAGAGAGAGGAGTGAGAGGAGAGAGAGAAACCACACACCCACCAGAGGAAGAGAGAGAGAGAGAGAGAGAGAAAAGGAGAGAAGAGAGAAAGAGACAGAGAGACAAGAGAGGGGGGGAACAGAGAGAGAGAGAGAGAAAGGAAAGGGGAAAACACACATACACACAGAGGAAGAGAGAGAGAGAGAGAGAGAGACAGACGAGACATAGAGAGAGAAAGACAGAGAGAGAGGACAGAGAGAGAAAGAGACAGAGGCGAGAAATAGAAGAGAGAGAGAGAAATATATATAGAGAAAATAGAGAGGGGAGAGACATAGAGAGAGAGAGAAATAGAGAGAGAGAGAGAGAGAAAGGAGAGAGAGAGAGAAAGAGAAGAGAGAGAGAAAGAGAAATAGAGATAGAGACAGACACGAAGCCACTCCATAAACAAAAAGACAGCTAGCTACCTGACTACTTTCTCCCCGAGATTGTCGGACAGTCCCCCCAACAGAAGGTAGTTATCTTCACTTTTTTCTGTTTTTTCTTTCCCTACCGTTATTTTCAAAGCCTGCGACACGATAAATCTATCACGAAATATTTGTTTGTCCACAGTACCTTCTTGACCCCAATAATTTAAAAGGCGGGGCAGAGAGTGAGAGAGGGGAGAGAGAGAGAGAGAGAGAGAGGGGAGAGGGGGGAGAGAGAGAGGAGAGAGAGAGAGAGAGAGGAGAGAAAGAGAGAGAGAGGAGAGAGAGAGAGGAGAAGAGACAGAGAGAGAGAGAGAGAGAGAGAGAGACGAGACTGAGGGACACAGAGAGAGAGAGAGAGAGAGTCTTTTTTAGACCAATGTGGATAATGACTTTATTTTAGAGATATGGGACTTCATTCAACATCTCCTTGCAACTTACATTTATCGATTAGGGAGGGAACACATTTCTTCTTCTTATTCTTTTTTTCTTGTCTTCTCGTAATCATTGCAAGAAAGAGAAATAACAGTCATCCAGACTTCCTATACAAGACTGACAATATAATACGGTCACGTTTTGGTTTTAACAAAACGGCAAAAACATACACACCCAACACAGACCCCGAGAGAGCGTGGACAGGCAGAGTAAGCTACGATTGCTTCAAAACAAGTGTGACCGCCCGCGTTCAAGCCAACTGAACCAAAAAACATGAAAATAGTATACACAACACGTACTGACCACAACCAGACATGACGGAGCAAATTTTCGTTGAACGGGTCTTTGTCACTGATCACGGGCGACAGTCAAGGCAGTTGGCCGAATTTTTTGCGCTGGTCCTTTTATGTTGTATTAAATACGGGTGATTCTACTTTCATAGTTTTTTTGTTTCTTACCAAGTGATTGTTAGTGACGTTAGACCAAGCTGGTCCGTGATTAGCAACAAAAAAAAAATGTGCAACAGTCAACAAAATGACATAAAACAGCCCAGCTAAATCTCTTTTTGTCCAAAATAAGTAACAGTTTTTTTTTTTTCTGTCTGATTCAGGAAGACAATTTTTTTAATTCAGCTCCTTGATTTTTGTTCTTCGCTCCCCCGTGAAAGCCAAACAGGGGAAAAAACCCCAAACAAACAAACAAACAAAAAACCCCAAACACTTAATGGCAAAGACATGGTGTATCAACATACTGACATGAAACAAACTGGTCAGACATCTCTCTGTCCAAAATCAAAGCAATATTTAGAAACGAACAACAACACAACAACTATGTTCACCGTAATAATTTCAGTTACCTTTCTTGTGGGAAATTTATTCTCTTGGTTTTCTTCTTTTTCTTTCATCTCTCTCTTCCCTTCTCTCCCTCCCTCCCTCTCTCTCTCTCTCCTCTCTCTCTCTCTCTCTCTCTCAGGAACAGACACAGACCCACTACTTGGCACAGACTTGTTAAATCCCACCACAACACAACACAACAATATCACAAGCTTGTGTACCCTCAAAATCGATAAAGACAGGTAGGCGAGCGGCTATCTCTTTTCAATGTCAGCTACAACCCTTCTCGTTTGACTTTCACAGCCAGGTAAAACCATCACCCACTGAAATACATTTGTGAAATTCACACTTTGACATAAAACAAAGGATCGTATGAACGATGCATGTATGTATGTTTTATGTACGTTTGTATGTATGTGTATACATGTATACGTGTATGTATGTATGTATATATGCACGTATGTAACGTATGTATGTTTTGTATGTATGTATGTATGTATGCATGTGTGTGTGTATGTATGTATGTAATGTATGAAAGTCTTGATTTGTGTAAAAATGAAAAAAAATAAATCATCCCCAAATTATACAAGGATCAAACGTCTGCGTGTCCACTCCGGCAATCTTTTAAACGCCCATCAACAGTCACAAACACCCAGTGTCCACTAACTCATCATCAGTTAGACATGCAGCATCCACAAAACGTCATCGTCACCCACAGACATCCAGTATCCCTAACGTCATCATCAGTAGACATGCAGTATCCACTAACGTCATCGTCAGTCAGAGACATCCGGTATCAATTAACGTCATCATTAGTCACAGATATCCAGTATCCATAAGTCATCATCAGTCACAGACATCCAGAATTCACTAACGCCCATCATCAGTCACAGACATCCAGAATTCACTAACGTCATCATCAGTCACAGACATCCAGAATTCACTAACGTCATCATCAGTCACAGACATCAGAATTCACTAACGTCATCATCAGTCACAGACACCCGGTACCCCACTTGTCATTTCATCAGTCACAAAGATACCAGTAATTTACCATCTTCCTATGGTTTTGTTTGTTTGTTTTCTCGTCATGTCTGTTCTCTCCCTGTCTTCCCGTCTCTCAAAGTTAGGTAACACATTATTTTAAAAAAATTTAACTGTATCAACAAAACCTGACAAAAGAATAAAAAAAAACACAAAAAAACAATGCTATCTTTTCAAGTTGAACAACATAAATCTCACCTAAGAATTCCAACTACGGTGGTAATTATTTTAATAGCTTCCTCTTCTTTTTTTCTTTTCTCCTTTGTTTCGCTTTGTTTTACATTTTAGTCCCCCCCCTCCCACCCCCGTTCTTTTTAAAATCAAAAGGAGGGTTTCGGTCTGTCAACTGGAGGAGTAGTGTGGTGGTCTCTGTGTGTCTGTGCGTGCGTACGTACGTGTGGGGTTTGTGTATGTAAGTGTGTGCGCGCACGTATATGCATGTAATAGAAATTAATGAAAATAAAACCAAGGTAGCAATTTTTAATGGACGAAAAAGTCCACATTTATGTCTCTAATATGGAACGAATGCTCTGATACTGCAGGTACAGAAGTTTTCTTTTTAAAATTTGTGTTATTAAGATGTTTCTCTGCTGTTTCTCGAAGGATCTTTACCAAACTTGGGTCAAAGCGAGACCCCTTGAGGTGCTGGGCAATGGGTATGTTTGGCAGTCAGGGCCACCAAGTCAAAAGGTCACAGGGACCAAAACAGTGTTCAAAAACCAGGACTTTTCAGGAGGGGGGTGGGAAACGGTACTTTTCTCGGGATCTTTTCGAAATCGTGGGGACCCGTTTTTACTATTTACAACTGCCCCTTTC
>JAPXFY010007379.1:2500-10868 GCA_030674185.1 Monoplex corrugatus | reverse complement strand
ACACACACACACACACACATACACACACACACACACAATATATATATATATATATATATGTATATATATATATATATATATATATATGTGTGTGTGTGTACATATATATATATATATATTTTATATATGTACATACACACACACACACATATGTATATATTTATATATATATATATATATATATATATATATATACATACATATATATATATATATGAGTGTGTATATATATGATATATATATATTATACGTATGTATATATTCACATAAATATACATATATACACACATAGATAGATAGATAGATAGATAGATAGATAGATAGATAGATAGATAGATAGATAGACAGATAAGTATAGATAGATAGATAGATAGATAGATAGATAGATAGATAGATAGATAGATAGATAGATAGATAGATAGATAGATAGATAGATAGATAGATAGAGATAGATAAATAGATAGACAAATATCGATAGTTTTGACTTGGAACAACTGATAAACAAACCCACACACTGCCGTGGTCACATCCTAGACTGGATTGTTACAAAACAGTAGACCCTTGTTTATGAACATCAATGTCGATGACATGTTAGTCTCTGACCATTTTGTTGTGTCCTTTGAGCTATGCCTTAGGAAACCATGTAGAGCAACAAAGAGTGTATCATCACGTAAACTCAAAGCCATTAACTCTGTTGATTTTAGATCAGATGTGTTGTCAGGGTTTGCATATGATTCATGTACTAATGATCCTGTCAATGTTTACAACACATGTTTGCGTGACTTATTGGACAAGCACGCCCCCTTAGTTACACGTAACTTGACCGATCGCACATCCGCCCCTTGGATGAACCTGGAGATAAAGCAAGCAAAGCTCCAGCGCCGCGAGGCGGAACGGTTATGGCGCAAATCTGGCCTGACTGTGCACAAGCAAATTTATGCTCACCAGCGTAATCTGGTAACTAGCATGATTCGTAATGCTAAAAAACAGTACATGTGTAATAAGATAGTCAATGCGTGTAGCTCCGGGGAGCTTTTCAGAGTCAGCGGGGAGCTCATGGGAAAAGAACAGGGCCTTGTGTTGCCAACATCTGTCCCGGTTGAACAACTACCGGACAAATTCAATGAATACTTTTCTGGCAAAATTGAGCAAATTCGAGACAATTTTCCAACTGGCAGTTCGACGACCGCTGACGCTGATCAGTTCTCTGGATCTGCACTCTCTGTTTTTCAGAGCGTGTCTCAAGAAAATGTGAGAGAAATACTGATGAAAATGCCCAAGAAATCATGCGAGCTAGATCCCATTCCTGCATCACTGTTTTTTGGATGTATTGATGAACTTGTTCCCCTGATAACTGATATCATGAACAGGTCATTGTGTACAGGCACTGTCCCAGATAGTTTTAAACATGCCCTAGTGAAACCACTTCTTAAAAAGTCAACACTTGATCCTGAGTGCTTGAAAAACTTTCGCCCAGTTTCTAACTTGCCATTTTTATCAAAGGTTTTAGAACGTATTGTCTTGGAACAGTTGTTACATCACCTTCAGTCCCACGACCTACTTGAGCCATTTCAATCTGCATATCGTAAATGTCATAGTACAGAAACGGCACTTGTTTGTGTCGTTAACGATCTTCTTCATGCTTCTGATCGTGGACATGTGTCTCTCCTGTCTTTGCTGGATTTGTCTGCTGCCTTTGATACAATAGACCATAACATACTTATCAACAGACTGCATACCACATATGGTTGCTCTGCAATCGTTTTGGACTGGTTTCGGTCCTACCTTAAGGACCGTACTCAATCTGTTGTTTTAGGAAAGTATCATTCCTCTCCATCAGTGCTCAGGTTTGGAGTCCCACAAGGCTCAGTGTTAGGGCCTGTCTTGTTCGTAATGTACACCAAGCCTCTGAGTCAGGTGATAAGTCGATCAGGTCTTCGCTATCACTTCTTCGCCGACGATTCACAATTGTATGATTCCAACATCCCAGCCGAGTTTCCAGCATTGCTTGGCAATTTACAATCTGGTATTGAGGCTGTCGGTGACTGGATGATGACAAACAAGCTTAAAATGAATGAAGATAAAACTGAACTGATAAAAATCGGTACTAAACATAAACTACAACAAACACCAACATGCACAATGACAGTCTGTGGCTGCAGTCTTTCTTTTGCACCATCTGTTAGAAATCTTGGAGTGTTTCTTGACGAATCATTAACAATGGACGCGTATATCAACAATCTTTGCCGTAGCCTAAACTTTCAGCTCCGTAGGATTGCAAAGATTCGTCCTTACCTCACCACCGATGCCGTGAGGAAGCTTGCAGTTTGTTTTATTTTGTCAAGATTAGATTACTGTAATTCTCTCTTAGCTGGCTTACCTGATGACAAACTTAGAAAGCTTCAGGTCATTCAGAATAATGCAGCCCGCCTTATCCTGCACAAGAAACAATCTGACAGTGCAAATCCACTGCTGAAATCCCTTCACTGGCTCCCCATCAAAGCCAGAATAGACTTCAAGATTGCTTGCCTCTGTTTCCGCTGTCTAAGTGATACAGTCACTGCACCACCATATCTTTCTGAACTGATCCAACATTATGTACCGACTCGAACCCTTCGTTCCGGAGATTCTTTTCAACCAGTCGAACCACGTTTTTCTCTCTCCACAGTTGGCAAACGCGCTTTCTCTGTTTTTGGTCCTTCAGTATGGAACAATCTGCCACTCAACCTGAGAAAACAACACAGTTACTTAACCTTCAGAAAGGAACTTAAAACCCATCTTTTTCAAAAGTATTTGGTTGCAGAGTAACTTCCACGGCATTGGTGCTGAGGTACAAAATGACTGCTTTTAACCTTTTCTAGTCCTTGGCATGACTGTGTCTATTATTGGTGTTTTTTAAGTTTATTCTTCTGATTATATATTTTAATTTTAATTTTTGTGTGTGTGTATGGGTGTGAGTGTGTGTGTGTGTGTGTGTGTGTGTGTGTGTGTGTGTGTGTGTGCGTGTGTGTGTGTGTGTGTGTGTGTGTTGTGAACGTGAACATGATATGTTGGAATATCTTTGTATGCTCTCTGATTTGTTTTAATTAGTTAAATGTCTTATTCAGCTTCTATTTGTAATGCATGTTTTAATTAAGATTTTATGTAAAACGCGTTGAGCATTTTATGGAAAGGCGTTTATTCATGTAATAATAATAATAATAATATATATATAAATATATATATATATATATATATATATATTATATATATGTGTGTATATGTCCATAATGTCTTTTGTTTCAGTTATGGAGCCAAACGTGTGATAGTGAGAGAGGGCCACCTTCCCATGTGTTTCTACTTTGTTCTGTCTGGA
The DNA here is from genome assembly GCA_030674185.1 of Monoplex corrugatus. Classification (NCBI taxonomy): domain Eukaryota; kingdom Metazoa; phylum Mollusca; class Gastropoda; order Littorinimorpha; family Ranellidae; genus Monoplex; species Monoplex corrugatus. Next base: position 7,513 of record JAPXFY010007379.1, on the reverse strand, counting down.
ACAGGTAAACAGTAGGATGTGTGTCTACTTTGTTCTGTCTGGAACAGGTAAACAGTAGGATGTGTTTCTACTTTGTTCTGTCTGGAACAGGTAAACAGTAGGATGTGTATCTACTTTGTTCTGTCTGGAACAGGTAAACAGTAGGATGTGTTTCTACTTTGTTCTGTCTGGAACAGGTAAACAGTAGGATGTGTGTCTACTTTGTTCTGTCTGGAACAGGTAAACAGTAGGATGTGTTTCTACTTTGTTCTGTCTGGAACAGGTAAACAGTAGGATGTGTATCTACTTTGTTCTGTCTGGAACATGTAAACAGTAGGATGTTTCTACTTTGTTCTGTCTGGAACAGGTAAACAGTAGGATGTGTGTCTACTTTGTTCTGTCTGGAACAGGTAAACAGTAGGATGTGTTTCTACTTTGTTCTGTCTGGAACAGGTAAACAGTAGGATGTGTATCTACTTTGTTCTGTCTGGAACAGGTAAACTGTATGATGCGTTTCTACTTTGTTCTGAATGGAACAGGTAAACTGTATGATGTGTTTCTACTTTGTTCTGTCTGGAACATGTAAACAGTAGGATGTTTCTACTTTGTTCTGTCTGGAACAGGTAAACTGTAGGATGTGTTTCTACTTTGTTCTGTCTGGAACAGGTAAACAGTAGAATGTGTTTCTACTTTGTTCTGTCTGGAACAGGTAAACTGTATAATGTTTCTACTTTGTTCTGTCTGGAACAGGTAAACTGTATGATGTTTCTACTTTGTTCTGTCTGGAACATGTAAACAGTAGGATGTTTCTACTTTGTTCTGTCTGGAACAGGTAAACAGTAGGATGTGTTTCTACTTTGTTCTGTCTGGAACAGGTAAACAGTAGGATGTGTTTCTACTTTGTTCTGTCTGGAACAGGTAAACAGTAGAATGTGTTTCTACTTTGTTCTGTCTGGAACAGGTAAACTGTATGATGTTTCTACTTTGTTCTGTCTGGAACAGGTAAACTGTATGATGTGTTTCTGTCCTCTGTTGTGGTCATTCTATGGACATTGTCTGTGTGTTGGTCCACCAGTGTCACCAGACATGTAAACCTGGTGTTAAGGTTTTTTGTTGTGGTCACTATATGGACATTGTCTGTGTGTTGGTCCACCAGTGTCACCAGACATGTAAACCTGGTGTTAAGGTTTTTTGTTGTGGTCACTATATGGACATTGTCTGTGTGTTGGTCCACCAGTGTCACCAGACATGTAAACCTGGTGTTAAGGTTTTTTGTTGTGGTCACTATATGGACATTGTCTGTGTGTTGGTCCACCAGTGTCACCAGACATGTAAATCTGGTGTTAAGGTTTTTTGTTGTGGTCATTATATGGACATTGTCTGTGTGTTGGTCCACCAGTGTCACAAGACGTGTAAATCTGGTGTTAAGGTTTTTTGTTGTGGTCACTATATGGACATTGTCTGTGTGTTGGTCCACCAGTGTCACAAGACATGTAAACCTGGTGTTAAGGTTTTTTGTTGTGGTCAGTCCATCAACACAGCCTGTGTGTCGTTTCCACTACTGTCTGAACTCATGTAAACCTTTTGTTAACCCTTTGACTCCCGCACAGTATCGCCCACCAGCAAACATTTAATCCTTTGACTAACTCACCCTATCCACCAGCTTCCTGCAGGAAGTTGATGGGCAGGTTGAGGGGGTCAAAGGGTTAAATGTTTGCTTTGCTGTCATGGTTTTCAAAGCAGGAAGCTGGTGGGTAGGGTGCGGGAGTCAGAGGGTTAATATCCAATATGGCCAGTTTGTGGTGATATGTGTGTTCTGTTTTCACCAGTGTCAGAAAGCCTGTGAACCTGGTGTAAATGTCTTCTGCTGTGGTTAGTTATGGAGATATGTGTGTTCTGTTTTCACCAGTGTCAGAAAGCCTGTGAACCTGGTGTAAATGTCTTCTGCTGTGGTTAGTTATGGAGATATGTGTGTTCTGTTTTCACCAGTGTCAGAAAGCCTGTGAACCTGGTGATGATGTCCTGTGTTGTGGCCAGTTTATGGACATAGTCTGTGTGTTATCTAAACAATGTCTCCAATATGTAAACCATGTGTTGTGTGTTTGATATTGTGCAATACACACTGACCATAGTGTTCTGCTTATGCCTCTGGGACACGATGCTGTAAAGTGTAGTGTTCTGCTTATGCCTCTGGGACAAGATGCTGTAAAGGGTAGTGTTCTGTTTATGTCTCTGGGACAAGATGCTGTAAAGGTTATGCTGTGTCATCAGTGTCAGTGATGGACTTGGATAGAGTGGCCAAGACAGTCATGTACTATAATCATCACACTATACGTGAGAAAATGATAACATTCGTTACGCAGATGACGGCGTGCTAATTACTGAAAATGAAGGAACCTACAAAACCTTGTGAATATAACAGAAATAGAAAGCAAAAATAAAGGGTTGGAGCTACCCTATATGTCTGTGTATCACTATGTACCCTATATGTCTGTGTATCACTATGTACACTATCTGTGTGTGTATCACTATGTACCCTATATGTCTGTGTATCACTATGTACCCTATATGTCTGTGTATCACTATGTACACTATCTGTGTGTGTATCACTATGTACCCTATATGTCTGTGTATCACTATGTACCCATATATGTCTATCGCTAAATCTATGTGTATCACTATGTACCCTATATGTCTACCCCTATATGTGTGTGTATCACTATGTACCCTATATGTCTGTGTTTCACTATGTACCTATATGTCTGTGTGTATCACTATGTACCCTTTATGTGTGTGTATCACTATGTACCCTTATATGTGTGTGTATCACTATGTACCCTATATGTCTGTGTGTATCACTATGTACCCTATATGTCTGTGTGTATCACTATGTACCCTATATGTCTGTGTATCACTATGTACCCTTAATGTGTGTGTGTATCACTATGTACCCTATATGTCTGTGTATCACTATGTACCCTATATGTCTGTGTATCACTATGTACCCTATATGTCTGTGTGTATCACTATGTACCCTATAGTTGTGTGTTCACTATGTACCCTATATGTCTGGTGTATCACTATGTACCCTATATGTGTGTATACTATGTACCCTATATGTCTGTGTGTATCACTAGTACCCTATATGTTGTGTATCACTATGTACCCTATATGTGTGTGTATCACTATGTACCCTATATGGTCTGTGGATTCACTATGACCCTATATGTGTGTGTATCACTATGTACCCTATATGTGTGTGTATCACTATGTACCCTATATGTCTGTGTGTATCACTATGTACCCTATATGTGTGTGTATCACTATGTACCCTATATGTCTGTGTATCACTATGTACCCTATATGTGTGTGTATCACTATGTACCCTATATGTCTGTGATCACTATGTACCCTATATGTACCTTGTGTGTATCACTATGTACCCATTATGTCTGTGTGTATCACTATGTACCCATATATGTGTGTATATCCATGCTATGTATCCTATACTTATGTGTGATCACTATGTACCCTATATGTCTGTGTGTATCACTATGTACCCTATAGTTGTGTATCACTATGTACCCTATATGTCTGTGTGTATCACTATGTACCCTATATGCTGTGTATCACTATGTACCCTATATGTCTGTGTGTATCACTATGTACCCTATATCTGTGTGTATTACTATGTACCCTATATGTCTGTGTGTATACTATGTACCCTATATGTCTGTTGTATACATGTACCCTATATGTCTGTGTTATCTATGTACCCTATATGTCTGTGTTATATTGTGTACACTATATGTCTGTTATACTATGTACCCTATATGTCGTGTGTATCACTATGTACCCTATATGTCTGTGTTATCACTATGTACCTATATGTCTGTGTGTATCACTATGTACCCTATATGTCTGTGTATCACTATGTACCCTATATGTCTGTGTATCACTATGTACCCTATATGTCTTGTGCATCACTATGTACCCTATATGTGTGTATCACTATTACCCTATATGTTGTGTGTATCACTATGTACCCTATATGTCTGTGTGTATCACTATGTACCCTATATGTCTGTGTATCACTATGTACCCTATATGTCTGTGTATCACTATGTACCCTATATGTCTGTGCATCACTATGTACCCTATATGTGTGTGTATCACTATGTACCCTATATGTTGTGTTATCACTATGTACCCTATATGTTGTGTGATCACTATGTACCCTATATGTTGGTATCACTATGTACCTATATGTCTGTGTATCACTATGTACCCTATTTTTGTATATGACCTAAGTGTGTATCACTATGTACCCTATATGTGTGTGTATTCACTATGTACCCTATATGTGTGTGTTATCACTATGTACCCTATATGTGTGTGTATCACTATGTACCCTATATGTGTAGTGTATCACTATGTACCCTATATGTGTGTGTATCTACTATGTACCCTATAGTTGGTACACATGTAATAGTGTGTATCAACTATGTACCCAATATGTGTTATCACTATGTACCCTATATGTGTGTGTATCACTATGTACCCTATATGTCTGTGTGTATCACATATGTACCCTATATGTGTGTGTGTATCACTATGTACCCTATATGTCTGTGTGTATCACTATGTACCCTATATGTGTGTGTATCACTATGTACCCTATATGTCTGTGTGTATCACTATGTACCCTATATGTGTGTGATCACTATGTACCCTATATGTCTGTGTGTATCATATGTACCTATATGTCTGTGTGTATCACTATGTACCCTATATGTCTGTGTATCACTATGTACCCTATATGTCTGTGTATCACTATGTACCCTATATGTGTGTGTATCACTATGTACCCTGTATGTGTGTATCACTATGTACCCTATATGTTTGTATCACTATGTACCCTATATGTTTGTGTATCACTATGTACCCTATATGTTTGCATCACTATGTACCCTATATGTGTGTGTATCACTATGTACCCTATATGTCTGTGTGTATCACTATGTACCCCTGTCT
>JAPXFY010007378.1:0-10869 GCA_030674185.1 Monoplex corrugatus | reverse complement strand
ATGCAGGATGAATATTTGTTGCTTGATAATTACTTTTTTAACAATTTTTTCATCTTTTACTTTTTACAAGAAAGAATGCACATACAATAACACACACACACACATACACACACACATACACATATATATATATATACATGTATATATATATATATATGTGTGTGTGTGTGTGTGTGTGTGTGTGTGTGTGTGTGTGTGTGTGTGTGTGTGTGTGTGTGTGTGTGTGTGTGTGTGTGTGTGTATGTGTGTGTGTTTCGTAAACATACATGCATCAATATTGTTAAACATTACCAAGTAGATGAATAAGGTTTACCACTTGTACATAACATATATTTCAAACAGATGGTTTGCACCAAGATAATACTGCTGATAATCAAGTCATTTTCAATCAGTGCTTAATAGAATAACCAATCAGTTTGAAGTCTATTGTAATTCATATTCTTAATTGACACGTTTTTCAATACTGTAGACAATTTGGTCAGGTCGGATAGATGTATCCACTACTGGTAACCTGGAACCCAGTACTACCTGTCACAGGGTCGAATTGCTGGCGACTAAACCAGCAACCCCACCAGTCCTCTCAGGAGGATGGTGAGGAGGGTGGCTAGAAACCCTGGTGGAAATAAATTAGATCCATCAAAGGGCGCCAGCTCTGGAGAGCTACCCGCGGCCATCTAGCTAAGGGAGTAAACCCTGACAGTAAATCCGGTGTGGGGCCCCTAAGGCGGTTGGATGGCAAACTTTGTCACTTTCCGGCAGCTCCTGCGGCCGCGTTGGCACCAAAACGTAACAGCCCTGCTGTTCCTTTGGATCTGTCAGCGAGGTGGAGAGGGGGGACAAGTTGCATGGGCAACAGCCTGTCTTCCATATTACACTGCCCAGGCTTACATCCGTCCATTCATCCACAAACACTCTGCACCTAAGACTTGGAGAGGACACTCCAGCCTCGCTACTAACACTAGTGTCGGCACAACACGGGAAGCAACAGATACCGGTGATAAGTCATTACTCAACTGGCGTAGAGCTGACGCCAGGGGTTGCTTTTGACGGTGGGAGAGACCTTCGTGTCTTACTGGACAGCTACCGTCCACCTAAGCTGGGCAGCCCCCAGCCAGTTAGGTGCTGCCCCGCCACGACCTGCCTTCTTCATTGGGTGCATGAAGATTAGGAGAAAATCTGACAAGCAGGTCGTTAATTACCGCACCAAACAAAAAGAAAAATTCAAATTCAAATTCAAATTCAAGAAACGGATCAGGAAAAGGATCAGCAGTGAAACTGGGCTGTTGGAATGTCCGAACAATGATGCCTGGGCTCTCCCAAGATCTGCAAGACATCAGCGACGCCAGAAAAACCGCCGTCATAAACAGCGAACTAAAGAGGCTCAATGTGGACATTGCCACTCTGCAGGAAACACGGCTGGCTGACTCAGGAACACTAAAGGAAAGGGACTACACCTTCTTCTGGCAAGGAAAGAGTTCTGATGCCCCAAGAGAGCACGGAGTAGGCTTTGCAGTAAGGAACAGCCTGCTGAACATGATTGAACCAGGCAGCGGCGGTTCAGAGCGACTCTTGACTCTCCGCCTCAACACCACCGAAGGCTATGTCACTCTCATCAGCGTTTATGCCCCAACTCTGTCCGCCTCTCCAGACACCAAGGATGAGTTCTACGAAAATCTTTCATCAACCATAAGGAACATCCCCAGGACAGAACAACTTGTTCTCCTGGGCGACTTCAACGCCAGAGTGGGTGCAGACAATGACTCATGGCCCTTCTGCCTCGGTTCCTTTGGAGTGGGGAAAATGAATGAGAATGGACAGCGACTGCTTGAGTTTTGCGCCTGCCATGAACTGTGCATCGCCAACTCCTTCTTCAAGACGAAGCCTCAGCACAAAATCTCCTGGAGGCATCCCCGCTCAAAACATTGGCACCAACTGAATTTGATCCTAGTAAGACGTGCCGCTATCAAAAACGTTCTCCACACTCGCTCTTATCACAGCGCAGACTGCGACACAGACCACTCTCTGGTATGTTGCAAGATCAGACTACAACCAAAGAAGTTCCACTGCTCAAAGAAACAAGGGAACCCTCGCATTGACGTCAGCAAGATGTCTCAGCCAGATCTTGTAGAACAGTTCGCAGAGGCCTTTCAGAGAGAATACGATGCATTGCAGCCCAGAGACTCTGCCACTGAGAGATGGGAAACGCTACGAGACACATGCACCGCATTGCTATGGCCACCTTTGGGAAGAAAACTGTGAAGTCCCACGACTGGTTTGAGGCCAAATCATCAGAGATGACTCCCACTGTTGAGGCCAAGCGTGCCGCACTCACCAAGTATAAGCGGTCACCCAGTGAGAAGAACCTGCAAATCCTCAGGGCTGCCAGAAGTAAGGTTCAGCTTAACGCCAGGCGCTGCGCAAACAAGTACTGGACAGAGCTCAGCGAAGAGATACAGAGTGCTGCTGAAAGAGGCAACATCCGAGGAATGTATGATGGCATCAAGAAGGCACTGGGACCAACACAGAGCATGATCGCCCCCCTCAAATCCTCCACTGGGGAAGTAATCAGCAATCCTAGCCAACAGATGGAAAGATGGGCGGAACACTACTCCGACCTCTACTCCACACAGAACATGGTGTCCCCCTTAGCTCTCGATGCCATCAAGTGCATGCCGGTAATAAAATAACTTGACGCAGAGCCAACTGCGGACGAACTCAGCAAGGCCATTGATAGCCTGGCATCAGGGAAGGCACCTGGCAACGATGGAATTCCCCCAGACCTCATCAAGCACTGCAAGACTTCTCTTCTGCACCCTTTGCACGCAGTTCTCTGTCAGTGTTGGAATGAGGGAGCTGTACCACAGGACATGAGGGACGTCAAGATCGTCACCCTGTACAAAAACAAGGGCGAAAGGAGCGACTGCAACAACTACAGAGGTATCTCGCTCCTCAGCATTGTTGGCAAAGTCTATGCTCGGGTCCTCCTAATCCGCCTGCAGAAACTGGCTGAACGCGTCTACCCGGAATCACAGTGTGGTTTTCGAGCACAGAGATCCACGGTAGACATGGTCTTCTCCCTTCGCCAAATCCAGGAGAAGTGCAGAGAGCAGCGGATGCCCCTGTATGTGGCATTCATTGACCTCACCAAGGCCTTTGACCTAGTCAGCAGAGATGGCCTTTTCAAGGCTCTCCGAAAAATCGGCTGCCCCCCCCAAACTGCACAGCTTAATTGAGTCCTTCCACTCAAACATGAAAGGGATGGTGCAGTTCAACGGAAACCTCTCCAAGCCCTTCGACGTACGCAGCGGTGTGAAACAAGGCTGCGTCCTGGCCCCAACCCTCTTTGGAATCTTCTTCGCTCTCCTCCTGAGGCATGCGTTCAGCACAGCGCAAGAAGGGATCCACCTGCGGACCAGATCAGATGGCAGGCTCTTCAACCTCGCCCGCCTCAGAGCAAGGACAAAGGTCCGTGAAGCCCTCATCAGAGACATGCTATTTGCCGACGATACTCAGCGGGACTTGCAGTCACTAATGGACCGCTTCTCCCAGGCCTGCAAAGATTTTGGTCTGACCATCAGTCTTAAGAAGACAAACGTCCTGGGCCAAGACACGCCATCTCCACCAGCCATCACCATTGATGTCTACGAGCTTGAAGCCATCTATCAATTCACATATCTTGGGTCCACCATCACCGATAACCTCTCCCTTGACACAGAGGTCGACAAGAGGATCGGGAAGCCCGCCTCACACAAAGGATGTGGACAAATCCCAAGCTGACCACAAAGACAAAGATGGCTGTATACAACGCCTGTGTCCTCAGCACCTTGCTGTATGGCAGCGAGGCGTGGACCACGCATGCTCATCAGGAGAAAAGGCTCAATACCTTCCACCTGAGAAGCCTACGGCGTATACCTGGCATTTCCTGGCAAGACAAGGTGACCAACACCGAAGTCCTAACCTGCGCTGGCCTCCCAACTATGCATACCATGCTGAGACAGCGTCGGCTGCGCAGGTTGGGCCACGTTCGCCGCATGGAAGATGGTCGCATCCCAAAAGACATCCTTTATGGTGAGCTTGCCACAGGGGAGAGAAACAATGGCCGCCCACAGCTGAGATACAAAGACGTTTGCAAGCGTGACATGAAGGCGCTTGAGATCAACACTGAGTCCTGGGAGGACCTCGCAGACGACCGCAACAGCTGGAGAACTACTCTCAAGAAACAGCTGCGGATTGGTGAGGACAAACTGTCAGCTGCTGCAGCAGAAAAGCGAGTTCGCAGAAAAGGGATGACAGCCAACAGACCAGCATCAGCATACACATGCGACCGCTGCGACAGAGACTGCCTCTCTCGCATTGGACTGTACAGTCACAGGCGACGCTGCTTGGACCAAGCAGACAGCCCATCTAGACATTATAACGGATGTACTTTGTCCATGGTCAGTCATGACCGAAGGAGGCCTACTAGACAATTTTCAAGTATCTCCAGAACGAATTAATTTGTGGAATACAATCTTTATATTTGCATTTATAAATGTAGGACTTAGCTTACAGCAACATTAAATCTAACACAGGATCAGATTTAAAACGTCTGCCATATCCATTGTCACTGAGATTACTATGTGTATGTACTTCGAACTGTTGCCTGAATAATTGTACGAGTATATACTTCTGCAGTTCCACACTTCTGCTGTTCCACAAAAAGAACACGTAAACTGTCTATTTCGTTTCTATAAAATGAGCAGCCATCATGATTTTGTACACCCATGTTCAAGGTAAGATTTGTCGGACTAATCTAATTTGTAACTAACAAAATCTAATTTTTCATGTTCTTCAAGCTTTTTTTTTAAAACTATGACATGTTATTCTATTTCTTCGTTCAACTTTGACTCCCATATGTTACACCTTTCCGGTTTGATTTTATCTTTGGTTAACATGTTTCAGTTGTCCTCCCTTGTTTACCAACAGAACACATTTTATAAAGTGTGATTGGTTTTTACTGATTCGTCGTTTTGAACACATATGTCACATTTTCTTAAATATGATTTAATAGCTTGTAACACTCTGGTGTGTGGTACAAAGTTTGGGTTAATTGCATACTTATCCTTAAAACTCGGAAATGACATAAATGTACCATCCAGATTTATAACATTCTTGAAAGACTTCCCCTTATTCATTCATTTCTTACAGATGAGAACTTTGTTTTGTACGTTTATATTTTTGTTACAAAATATTGGTTCTGCAAGAAACTCTTCAGATATTTTTGGCTACAAAATCTTGCCAGATTCTTTATGTGCACGCAGAACATTTTTTCCAAAATAGTTTGTATTAGCCAGCTGTTGTACTGGGAGATTAGAAACTACGTTTTCTAGCAAGGTGATTCTGTTGCATGAAGATGTGGGTATACTTTTCCATTTAGGATTGGTGTTTTACAGCTTTTTCATCCAAGTCAGTTTTAATGAGTTAATATAAATCCTTACGTCAGCTATTCTAAGGCTATCATTTTCAACACATTTTAACGCTTGCTTTTCTGTTGATCTTTTCTCTTTTTCTATGCTACACAAATTGAAATTGCTTTTTTTTGCTACGAATCTATCTGATCGTCCAGAGGATTTGAAAGCCAAATCTACAAAGTGAATAATTTTGGATAAAATGAGGGATTTTAGAACAGCAACCCTGTCAAGAGGGGTGATTACTCTCTTTAACCATGTTCTATATAACACCTTGATCTCTTCACACTTCTCCTGAAAATTCAGTATTTCACAGTTTTATAAATCAGTTCTGAGCCATATCCCTGATATTTTGGATTTAGGTGGGTTCCATTCCATATGCAAATGATCCATGTATTTTACTGATGAGTTACGTCTGCCGCCAAGCCACACAGCATTAGTTTTTGCTGTGTTTAAGACAAAGTCCAGATTTTCTGTCAAAGTAATCAAGTTTTCTTATTATTTCCTAGCATTATCTTCTGTCACCGTGTAGAATAATTTCCAATATTGTCGGCATAATGTCAAATTTTATGCTCAGTTTGTTCCATCAAAATCCATTTAATGTTTTTGTTTTCCCTGATCATTAATGCCAGAATTTCTACACTTAAAATACAGATAAATGGAGACAGTAGATCAGCTTGTCTACATTCTCTCTGGATAGGGAACCAGACAGACATTTTACCATTAACTGCTTCAGTCGATTTTATGCTTTTATGAAATATAGAGAAATAAGCCATGTTGGGAAGACTGGGATCAATCAGCTGGGTGTCATCGATTTCAAAGTCCATGAGGTGTGATGAGAGTTACGTAACTTTTCTGTCCCTCCACCCCTCCTTCTCTCTCTCTCTCCGTCTGCCTGTCTGTCTGTCTGCCTGTCTGTCTCTGTCTGTCTGTCTGTCTGTCTGTCTGTCTGTCTGTCTCTCTCTCTCTCTCTCTCTCTCTCTCTCTCACTCTGTTTTTTCTGTCATCTCGTCCCTCTGTAAATTGATTTGCTCACCTCTTTTCCCCTAAGCACGCTCTCTTTGTCTCTGGAATAACACTGTATGACCATATATCACACAAGCCATTTTGAAAAACAAACCTGTATACAAATTTAAACATAAATCATAACACCACTGAAACATGTATAAAAACGGGTCTAAATTTCCTAAAATTGCTTCTCCATATTACATGTCCCTACAGCCAAAAATGCGCTTAATACATATACCTAATTATGAATCCTAAGAAAAAGTACGTAAGACTTTATTGAGCACATGCTGGTGAATGAACCATTAAGGCGGAAAATAGTAGAAAGAAATGACAGTAAGCAAATGGGTAAGGCAGTAACAAAGAGAGCGACAGAAAAGAGGAAAGTTCTAGCACAGAATTTCCAGAAGGTGGGGATACTGTTTATACTGAGAGAGCCCCTAGCATCCCCATTGAAAGGGGGGGGGGGTCGTGGGTTAGAATCCCCATGAATCTAAAAAAAAAAGAGTTCTTGACTACGCAAATTCCAAGCAGCCACAACTTCTGAAGTGGGTAATTGGCAGACTTTATCTATATAATCATTGGGAAGAGAAGGGAATTCCATGCCTTTTTCAAAGATATCAATAACCTGATCTCGCCAAACATCGACTTATGCCCCTATTTACTGGAATGGTCACATACGCATTGTTTCAGAGGTGACCAAGGACGAGATGCAGGACGACACTGATATTGGCAAGATCGCAGCAGCTGCCGTTGGTGCCCTGGTGGTGGTGGTGATGGTTGCCTTCGTGGTGATCTTCATTATCAGGTGACAGTAACTCTAACCTTTGTCTATCATACTTACATATGAACAAGTTATGTGACAACGATTCTCACCTTTGTCTATCATACATATGAACAAGTTATGTGACAACATCTCTAATCTTTGTCTATCATACATATGAATAAGTTATGTGACAACGATTCTCACCTTTGTCTATCATACTTATATGAACCTTTGTCTATCATACCTACATATATCAACAAGTTATGTGACAACAATTCTGACCTTTGTCTATGATACTTACATATAAACAAGCTATGTGACAACAACACTGACCTTTGTCTATCATACTTATATATACAAACAAGTTATGTGACAACAACTCTGACCTTTGTCTATTATATTCACACATATGAAAAAGCTATGTGACAACAACTCTGACCCTTGTCTATCATAATTATATATATAAACAAGATATGTGACAACAACTCTGACCTTTGGCTATCATACTTATATATATATAAACAAGCTATGTGACAACAACTTTGATCCTTGTCTATCATAATTATATGTATAAACAAGCTATTTGACAACAACTCTGACTTTTGGCTATCATACTTATATATATAAACAAGCTATGTGACAACAACTCTGACCCTTGTCTATCATAATTATATATATAAACAAGCTATGTGACAACAACTCTGACCTTTGTTTATCATACTTATATATATAAACAAGTTATGTGACAACAACTCTAACCTTTGGCTATCATACTTATATACATATAAACAAGCTATGTGAAAACAACTCTGACCTTTGGTTATTATACTTATATATATAAACAAGTTATGTGACAACAACTCTGACCTTTGTCTATCATAATTATATATATAAACAAGCTATGTGACAACAACTCTGACATTTGTCTATCATACTTATATATATAAACAAGCTATGTGACAACAACTCTGACCTTTGTCTATCATAATTATATATATAAACAAGCTATTTGACAACAACTCTGACATTTGTCTATCATACTTATATATATAAACAAGCTATGTGACAACAACTCTAAGCTTTGTCATCTTTTCATATCAACAAGAAATGTGACAACCACCTTTGTTTTGTCTTTCGTCCTTACATATGAACAAGCTATGTGACAACGGATTAGTTGGTAGAGCCATGGACTTAAGATCTGATATCCTGAGTTCAGTGCCAGCTCATAACATTATTTCGCTGTCCATATTAATGTTTCCATCGTTCTAGTGGTGTCAGCTTAGTGTTTGATAGGTCCTTTCTCCCCTTTTCCCAGAGCGTAGGGCTTTGTGCAGGCTCAGGAAATCTGTCAGATAATTGTTGGCAGATTTGGGTGGAGCACATACGGAGTTGTCGGAGTGTGGTGAATCCCTCTTGAAATAACTCCAATAACTCCAGCATGCGACAACCTTTGTTTTGTCTCTCATCCTTACAGATGAACAAGCTAGGTGACAGTAACTCTAACCTTCGTGTTTCGTACCTGCATATGGACAAAACATATGACAGCTCCTCAAGCCTAAGTCCATCGTCCTTATATATGAACAAGAAATATGACAACAACGCTAATCTTAGTGTCTATCAACAAAATATACTGTACCTACCTTAAGACTTGATGCAAGAAAAATCACAGACAATAGATCTACCGGTTTCGGCCTTTGGATCATCAACAGAGAATGACATTGTCACAGTCTGCTTTCTATGCTTAAGTTCAAATACACGCCAACATGTATCAGAGCTCCACCTGCCCTACAAACCTTCCAAAACTCTCAGGTCTCATGGAGCTTCTCTGTTTTTGGCCCCAGAATACGGAACGCCATCTCAGAGTCTTTACGACAAAGCAGTTGTCTGCTTACTTTAAAAAAAATTTAAAATACATCTCTTCCAGACTAGAAATATCTCATACATTCATAAGTTAATGTTTGTGGCTATTCTAAATCCAGTCGTCTTGAAGTTTGTCTATAAAAGTGTGTACGTGTGAGTGTATGTATAAATGTGTAGGCGTGTATCTGCACGCAGCATATGTGTGTGTTTGTTAGTGTGTATACATCTGTGTGTCCGCGATTATATGCATGTGTATTTTCATGTGTGTGTTTGTACGTATACAAACCGTATACTGATAAATGAAACAATATGTATGCTGCATGGATGCATTCGTATATGTATCCAGTTGTGTTTGTACTGCACTGACGTAATGGCATGGCAACCCATCTTTTTTCTTTGTAAAGTGTAAAAAGCATTCTCTGATAGGAGCTGTTCACGCTATGCAAATGGACTAATATTATTCACTACTATTATTATTACAAAAACAACATACAGACATGTATATAAGGCAGAAAAAGCAGATGAAATCGACTTAGCTTCACCCACAGCAGTCAACATCAGATGGCAGTATGTTTTGTAGTCATTTTCATTTCATGTTTTGGTGGAACGGTGATTTTCCGAGTCCGTATGAAACGCAGGACACTCTCCACATTGACATACAAGCACAGATGACAAACAATAAACTTCAGCTGAACAATGATAAAACTGATATGATTTTCACTGCACCTAAAAAAAACTTTTTTCCACTGACTCTGCCCCCGTTTCTATCCAACTGGAAAACTGTCCATTCAAACCCCTGTGAGTGTGCAATTAGGAAGTAACTATTTATCAGACACCACCTTTTCAACAGTATTTCTTCTCTCCGTCATGTTTGCTGCTTGGAGCTTCGTCGCATTGCTTCTGTTTGCCATCTCCTCCCTGATGACGCCACCATTATCTCTGCTTTTGTTCTTTCAGTTTCAGTTACAGTTTCACTTTCAAATTCTCAAGATGATGACTCCGACCTCGGAATGAATTCCATATGCACTAACGTCACAGCTGCCAGGCGATGAAGAAGATCCAGAATGATCACAGCACAAGCCTTAAGCCTGCACATAAACCTGTGAGCTGGCAAGGTTCTGAGGTCCTACCTTGATAGTTCCGAAACCCGGGGTTGTAGAGGATGAGGTGGCAGAGACCTCAACTTTTCCCGGGGCCCAGCGCCATGAGGGTGGCGCCCTTCCCCTCTCCCTCGCTCATATATCATTTTTTTAACCAAGACTCAAGAAAGGCAAGAAGGCTAATTGGTCTTCAAGGGGTGGGGCCTGGGAAATCAACATATCCCTCCAATGTCTTACACCAAAGCAGCCGGGCAATGCTTTGCTTTTTACGATTTTCAACTGTCTTGGGATCTTAACGTGCGCTGCAAGAAGGCACATGTCTTGGGATCTTAACGTGCGCTGCCAGAAGGCACACGTTTTTCCTTTTTTTTTCTCCCCCTTTCCGAAGGACTAGACGTTCAGTTCGATTTTCCGGCCAAACTGAGCAGAAAAGTCGAGGCCTGTATGGGGAGTAAACCCTGGAACCTCGAGTTTAGTTATTGGCAGGCCAACGTCTGAACCATTCTGCCACTCTCCTCCCTTTGTTCTTTCAGGACTGGATTCTGTAATGTTCTTGCTGGCTGTCCACAGAATATTCTCCTCTGACTTCAGAAAAGTACAAAACAGAGCTGCTCGACTACTTTTCAGTTGCTCTAAATCCGCTCCTACTCTAAATCCACTCATGCCGCTCCTTAGCTTCTTTCTGTTCATT